>JARHVA010005171.1:545000-560000 GCA_037957365.1 Torreya grandis | reverse complement strand
TATTTATTGCACATGCTTAGATAGGTTAATTTTGAATAGATTAGTATATATTACTCAAGTCTAAATATTATTTCATTACATCCAAACATTTAATTTGTATAGTGTGTTTATTAATTATACCCATTTTACATTAAACACTATCCTAAAATTGGAATGGGATAGGAAATAAAGAATCAAAGGAACTAACATCATAGAGGAGATCATGCGGTATAGTTTTAGTTTTGAGGAGTAGCTTGAACTTTAACATGTATATATTAAATGTGAAGTGAAAATTTTTATTAATGCACTATATATAGAATGTTCCATTCAAGGATTAGATTAATTTTATTCACTTAGAAATAATGTTTCTCCCACACCATAACTACTATTAAAAGCAATTAAACCATAAGTTTACCATGAAATATTAGTAACTAGGAAATGTTTTAGAGAAGTTACAATGAGATTATGTAGAATTAAATATCAATACTATAATAAAACCATAAAATTAGATAATTTAAGTACATTATTTTTGTCATTAGGCTTTACAACCAACCTTAAAATAATAGTTTTTACACCCAAAAAACTAGCCATGAATATTCCTTTTTTAGGAGTGATGGAATTCACTATAAGAGCTTTTGTAACCTTGTAGCCATATGATGGGTCCACTAGCTCAGGAGAATATTTTTTAATTATGAGATGTACTGGGAAGATAAGGGGGTATAATAAGGATGAATAATGTAAATTCATAGGGGAATTAACTACCTAGGTTTTATAGTTCCCATATAAGTGTTGAGTCCTTAAATTAGATCTAATTAATGTAAAGAGTAAACTGGTCATAGAGTATAATTAGCAAAAATATGTGAACCAAGTTCTTTAAGACCTAAAGTAAAATAAGTAAAAACTAGGATAATAAGTTTAGGATAATGTTTAAAGGTATTTAGATGTGATGAACATATTTATATTTTATTTTGAAGATGTAGATAAAGTAGCTTAGTTTATATAGGGCCTATACATTAAAATAAGGTTTTTAGTAGCATAAAACCATTTAAAAAATAAGGAATAACCTATCACAATTGTAGTGTAGATCAAGGAAATTGAGGGCTATAAAGATGATTCTTTAATAAATGCTAAAATTGATGCCAATATATATGTAGTGTTATAGTGAATGCATAAGATGTAAGAGGTAATGAAAAAAAACTTTATTTATAGTGTATAGAGTGTGAAAAATAAGGGAATCATTATAATAACTATCCTCACATGATGAAGTTATGTGAATTTTTTACAAATGGGATCACTCCACTATGAATTATCATTTAATACAACATTATGTATGATTATGCTAGATTCTAAGATACAATTTTATAAATCAACCACTTGTGAAGATAAAAACTACATATCATGATAAGATCTTAAATATGATATCATAAGGAATGTGTTCATAATGACTGCATAACCACCACCATAATAGACTAATCATGTATCACAAGATATGAATATGATTTAATAATTAGGTTGGGCACCACCATCACCCTAATATAAAATGACTTGAGCACCTCATTATCTAATACATTATAAACTATAGTCACCATCCTTACCTCAATATCAGCCAAATTAGGCACCCATTTTGCCATATAGACAATATGGGGGCTATCAAAACTAGTCATTAGGTTAGGGTTCATCATACAGGTAGGGTGGATACCATGGGGTTACAAAGATTTCAAAAATAAAACTTCACAATTATGATATCCCATAACTTATTAGTTATGTGGATAAATAAATTGCATTGTATGAAATTGTCTTAGTAACCATATGAGAGAAAAATGTTATATGTATTTAATATTTTTTAACAACATAATACTAAAGTTTCCCTTTTTTTGAATAATAGAGGAAGGATAAAATGGTTTTAAATGTAAATGTGGTGGTTTCTTAACAAAATCAGCGTATAGTTATTGGCATCATTACAATTATGCAACATAAATAGAAAATAATTGAACCATTGGAAATGTGTAAGGGTAATAATATCCAAAATGAGAGGACCAATTTTGGATCCAATGAAGGATAAAATAATGATGAATGAATACATCAAACTATTATGGTCAATTGGAACAAAGTATTGAATCACTTCCAATTCTATGAATACAAAAGTGTTAGTTTATGGTCAAATTACATGCATTCTTCAATAATAAGGAGTTATGACTATGTTCATAGATATATTGAAGTTGAAAAGTCTACTATGAAATGAGACTATATTAAAAAATATCATCATTTTTCTCAAAACTGTCTAGATTATGCCATAAAGGGGTCCAAAAAATAGACAAGATGGTTTGGTATGTAAAAATAAAACCCTAAGATATGGATGTTGAAATGGATATTGAGCTCGTAGACTATAAGGTACTAAAATATATGTTCACTTTTGGGAGAACCATCAATATGATTCCAAGGACTATATGGGAAGCCATTATAAAATATTTGGTAAGATAAACACTGGTAAATTGAGATTAGAAAATTGTGGGTATGTCAAACCTATTGATATTTTGGAGAATGCATAAATCAAGGTGGTAGAGAAAATATTTTAAGGATAATTCTAGGTCATAGACATGAAGACTAATGAGACACATTATCTTATGATAATTACTAAGAAGTGGGTGATATGATTATCAATATTATAGGTAACCAATTGGAAGCTCATAAAAATGATTTCATCATTAGAATTCCCATAAATAAATTAGATTTTAGACCATATATGGTACCAAGGGAACCAAACTTTCCCCATGCCCACATACTAGAGAGCTCATAAAAGGTAGATTTTTATTGTAAGAAAGAAGTGATCCCTGTGTATCCTTTCTCATACTTCTCACAACTTCATAGGTTATGTGATAATTTACTAGACAATAGAAATTTGAAAGGCAACCAATAAATATTTGTTAAATTTCTTAACCATTCTAGATTATGGGATATAAGTCACCTTTTGTGTGACCACATAGTAGATCATAAATAGACAAAATCTATCCATTATCTACAACTAACCAAGATTATATATATCCAACTAAGGAAATGAGAGTGCATTAGGATTCAACATATTATATTAGTGGATATTAAGAATTAAATATGAAAAATGGGGTTTGAGGTGACCATTAGTTAAGGCCAATGGGTATGGTGTTCATAACAGATCATCAAACTATATAGTATTTTAGCTCAAAGGAATTTTTAAGATTCATTAGTAAGATATAAGTTAATGTTTCACAAGTATGGACTCTTGTGAGAACTTTAAATCATGATATGAAGGGCATCATATAAATTCAATGGGTCATGAATTAATCAAATGACTTTAACTGGGAAGAAGCCTTCAAGATGTTAAGAGAAAGGTTCCATATCACAACTAAACTATCAAGGAAATGGATAAATTTATAACAATGGAAATGCCTAGAGATACATGTCCATTCTTGTGTAGATATATGGAAATATAGAATATCTAAAAATGAGTTCTCAAATCTTCATGAGTGTTTTGACCCAACTTAGAGTTAACATGACTTAACCTAGGTTATTTTAGACTCAACCAAAGTTATAACTAAACCTAACCTCCCTAGGGTTAGTTTTGAGACCTATAAATACAATTTCCCTCACTTTACCCAAACAAGCTTCTGTGTGTAAGGTTATTTTTTAAGAATGCCTTTAAGAAGCCATCAAAGTAATATTATAATGCTAATTTGATACCAAGATTAATACCAAGCCAAGCCAATCCTAGAAAAGCCATAAATGTCCATTGGAGAAGTAATACCATCATGGATAAGCATTAATATAAGTGTTTAATGCTATATAACAAGCATGAACATCTCCTATGCCAATAAGTGGACATCAATTTTGACAAAGGACGTAATTTTTTTAATTTTTTTATAATCTCTATTTTGTGGTCTTTTTCATTATGTTATGCTCCCTTTAGTTCTTAGGAAAGAGTGTTTAGTTTCATAGTATTTTTGTACATGTATATTTACTTGATTCACTAAGAAGGAGCTAATCAACATTTATGTGCTTTTTGGACTCCTAAGATATAGGTATGTGCATTAGGAATATAAGTGAGAAACAAGAACATGGCCTCAAGTCCAATAAGACTTTATTTAGACAATTATATTTTAGGATGAAAGCCTAATGGTGCATAAAACACAACAAAAAATGAATATATTATTATGCTACATAGGATTAGATGATATGAATGTCTCAAATAAGTAATATTTTAGGTTTGAAAGTGATATTGGCATCCTTAAAAATGTGGAAAAATGTTGATAGGCCTAGGTTTAGAAATTATTTATTCTCAAGTCCTATTAATGAATTTGGAATAACATAGAAACTTTACAACCTCTTAAATTTAATAATACATGATCATTAAATTTATTTTTGAACATAATAAAAGTATCAAGATACCAAACAAAAAAGACATAGCTAAGATGAAAGAATAGAAACTATGAGATTTTAACATAGAAGAATTACTAGGTCAAAGGGATGTTATGGACTCCTTGAAAATATAAGGTATAAATATATATATATATATATATATATATATATATATATATATATATATATATATATATATATATATATATATATAGACCCATTCTAAAAAAGGTTTGAAAAAATAGACACTAGTTACCAATATGGCTACCAATGAGAGATAATTGGACACAACAACATATATCAAAGGTAATACAATTATTGCAAGACTATGAAAATGTGTTTCCAACCACCTTTAGTGAAGTCAAGGGATTAGACCCATCTTTGGGAGAGATGCACATTTAAATCAAATAATGAACAAGTAAAATAAAAAAGGTCATGTAGGGTGAATAAAAACATGAATCTAAAGTTCAAGTCATAAACTTATTACATGGTTAAAGCAGGTATCATTTATCTATTAGAATAATCCAACTAGGTAAGTCTAATGGTGGTTCAAACTTATAAATATAGGTAAAATTAGATTGTGTGCGACCACTAGGAGTTGAATAATGCTTGTATAAATTATCATTTTCTAAAACCTTTCACTAATGAGGTGTTGTATTTTGTTTCAATCCATTAAGCTTATTCTTTCACTGATGGATTCAGTGGGTATCATAAAAATTTCCAGTGTAGAGGAGGACCAATCAAAAATTAATTTTGTAATTGAATGTGGGTATTTCATATATAGAGTAATGTTATTAATATTAAATAATGCATCAAATATATTCTCTAGAGTAGTTGTCACAACATTCAAGGATTTCATTTAAGTATATGTTGATGATTGGGTAGTCTCTTCTCTCTTCAAATAACACTTTTCAAAATTTCAACTTATGTTGGAAAGATGCATAGTCTTGTGAATGCACTTGATTATAAAAAGTGATTAATTTTCACACCATTTGGATAACTATTAGGATATGTGGTGCACAGTGATGGTATTCTATTCAATCAATATAAATTATATATATATATATATATGTATGTATGTATATATATGTATATATGTATATATATATATATATGTATATATATATATACATACATATATATATATATATATACATATATATATATATATACATATATACATATATATACATACATACATATATATATATATATATGTAATTTATATTGATTGAATATAATACCATCATTGTGCACCACATATCCCAATAGTTATCCAAATGGTGTGAAAAATAATCACTTTTTATAATCAGGTGCATTCACACACACACACACACACACACACACACACACACACACACACACACACACACACACACACACACACACACACACACACACACACACACACACACACACACACACAAACACACACACACACACACACAAACACACACACACACACACACACACACACACACACACACACACACACACACACACACACACACCGCGCACGTGCACGCGCGTGTGTGCGCACACACACACACACACAAACACACACACACACACACACACACACACACACACACACACACACACACACACACACACACACACACACACACACACACACACACACACACACACACACACTTAGATAATTGTACTTAATCTACCCACAAACATTTGAAATGTGCAATATTTTATAGGGTACACTAAGTATTACCACAGGTTCATTCATAATTATGTGGATAAAACAATTCTTGTGGAGAATTTAATACATAAAGATAATAAATTTAAATACATTTCATAACTCTATACTAAATTTATAAAAATAAATAAATTACTTTTCACAACTCTAATTCTATTTTTTCTAGATTGGAGAAACACATTCCATGTCCATGTGGATGTTTGTGATCTATAGTAGGTGTCATACTTTAACAACAAAATAGGGATACTTATACCATACCATTGATTTTTCAAGTCTCAAGTTGTCAAATATAAATAAAAACTATACCATGAATTAAAGGGAAGCCATGGGTATGGTGTTTACATTACAAAAATTTCATTATTACTTATTGGATACCCTATTTAAAAAAATTACAAATCATTAGGCCTTGCGATATCTAGAAAATAAGCCATTTTGGGGGATAGTATTTCAAGGTAGTTGATTATCTTTCAATAGTATCAATTAAATATTAATTTCAATATAGGAAGAGACAATATGGGATTGAATCATATATCTATAATGAAAATAGGATAGGAACATAAGGACTTATAAGAGGACTCACCTGATGTGCATTAATTCAAGGTCACTCAGATTCTTGAGTAACTGGAAGAGATTATGACTTTATTGTAGGTTGAAACATTTATATATTATTACATATAAATGGAAAATAAATAATTTATTATAATATAGTTACCATTTCCAATTGTCAATGGGTTCATATATAAATTTTAAAAATATGATGTCCTTCATAGAGAGGATTTGAAGGGTGAAAAATTGTAGGTTCAAAGTGAAGCTCATGAATGGGTGATCAAAGGTCATTTTGTAAGGGACTTAACAAAAATAAACATATTAAAAACTTATTTATAGTATCCAAAATTTTATTTTAATGAACACAAAGTTGTAAAACATTTTGATATATGTTAATGTAGTCACAAACTAAATTAGAGAGACAAAATACCAATAAAGTTAGTTCTCATCACACAACCATTTGAATAGTGGGGGGTATATTTTTTTGGACCTATTACTCCACCATCCAAATTCTCCAATGTTCATTAGATAATGAGTAAAAAATA
The DNA here is from genome assembly GCA_037957365.1 of Torreya grandis. NCBI lineage: Eukaryota > Viridiplantae > Streptophyta > Pinopsida > Cupressales > Taxaceae > Torreya > Torreya grandis. The sequence continues at coordinate 552,827 of JARHVA010005171.1, read as the reverse complement.
TTAATTTATAAAATGGGTATAAGTATTTGTGACTACAAGTTGTAGAACAAAAGATGTAAAATTTCTACATGAGAACATCATGACAAGATTTGTATGCCCATAAAATCTAATTAGTGATCAAGGAACACAATACATAAATAATACCATAAAGACTACAATATATAATTTTATGATCTCACACCAAAAAATTACTATGTACCATCCATAATCCAATGACCAAGTTGAAGCTTTTAACAAGGTTATTGTGAAAATAATAACAAAAAATTGTAATGTTTATAAAGAATATTGGGAGGATTTCATCCATATAATAATATGTAAATACATAAATTATTACAAGTGTGTTATTATAAATATCTCATTTCAATTAGTCTATGGCATAAAATCAATGATGTCAGTGGAATATATTTTCTCAAGCTTACACATTGAAATGGTTATTTGACTTGGAGATAAGGAATATTTAGAAAATAGGTTGTTATAACTATCTCACATGGAGAAAAAAAGAAGTATTGTAAATTTGAACTAGGAAGTTCAAAAACATATAAAAAAGACTTGACATCATTGTAACTTTCAATAAAATAAATTTTAGTAGGAATAATTGGTACTAATATATGAAATTAGGTTTAAGGTGTAGCCAAGGTTACAAATAATATAAAAAGGGACATATATAATCCATTACATGAAAAATCAATGCATTGTAGTATTTTGAGACTTACAAGGTAATTTTATTCTAGGAATTATGAATGGTAGTAGGCTCAATACTTACCATCACTAGATCAATATAAGGTGGAATAAAAATAAGTGCTAGAGAACACAAGAAGGGTAGGATTTCAATTTTTTTCAAGTGTATTAGATTAATAGACAAATTTATAGTATAAGCGATATAATAGATATTAGATAGAAGGGGTATATGCACCAAGTTAAAAGACAATAAGGAAGGTGGAATAGAGGATAAAATAGGTTCTCTATACCACACTCAATGGAAATGATGGATCAAGTTCATGAGTGTAATATGAAAAATATCAAATCTAGTAAGTCTAGGGAAAGTGTGCAAGGAAAACTAAATATTCGAAGGGAAAAATATAAAATCATAAGTAATGACATGAATATTATGTCAATTTAAAATTAAATTTAAAATGGAAATTTCCAAAAATGGAAATAAATCAAAAAGCGGTAGTGTGTCAAATCAATTAAATGTTTTAATAGGGAAAACTATGAAATAAAAAGGGGCATGTCAATATCAGGTAGTAAATTAAATAAAATTAAATTTAAAATATAAATTAATTGAATATATTTATCATGAGGAAATAAAACACATTGATAAAATAAGGGCAAAGGATGAGCATTCACACATTATGAAATTAGAGAAAAAATTTGTGCAAGTTTTAGTAATTTTCATTTATAGAGATAAATTTCCATTGAATAATAAGAAAAAAAAAATTGAAATAGTTTGTGGCAAATATATGGAGGTTTAATTTGTTAGAAATGATTAATATGAATTAAAAAAATAATAATCATGAAATAAGGATGGGGAGGAAAAATTTGTACAAGAGAAAAAATAGAGGGAGAAAGACACAAAGGAAGAGGTAGAGTGAGAAAAAGTAAAGAAATAAAATAAGGATAAGGAAGATAAAGATCAAAGTGAGAATAAGTCTCATAAAAAATCATAGAAACAAAATAAATAGGAATAATTCTTCAATAAATAATAATTAGGTAAAGAATAATAACAACGAGCACAAACTATGAAAGAAAAGGAGTTACAATATTAAATTGCATAAGATATCACTTCAAGCCAATGTAATGACATGAAAATTAATTAAGACTGAGGCAAAAACCAAATATATCAAGTATGAAATACCAAGGTAGGTGGTAAAAGTGAATTTTAGGTCCAAATAAAGAAAACAACAGTAAGATCTAGCTCTTGTAAAATATGATCATAAGAGAGGGGCCAAAAGGTTAAGATGATATAATTTGTTCCTGGTGGCTAGATGTATAATAACCACCCTCAAGGCATATAATATTTTTCATACTCACAACTAAAATGTCCCAAAAAACATATTTTTTTATTCAATGTAACTTATATTAACAATAGTTTCAAAGCTATAGCATTAGATGCAACATAACTTTCCTTAGAGAAGGAAGTTAAGGGTGAAAAAACAATCCAAATGTTGATTAGGTAGAATTCACTTCAAATCAAGTAATATAATTATATGTTTAATGAAATATTGAAAAGTAAAGGAAGGTTATGGATGAAAACTACTATCATTGGTTAATAAAGTCTTAGGCAACCAAGTGATGCCCGAATACCTTTAGTTCATGGCATTCATAAAAACTATGATAAGATTGGAATTGTGTATAGAGACTCAAATAAATCAAAGTGAAAGAATAAAATTTATACCCAGGACATTATTTAACTATTTTAGGAGTAAAATAAGGTACTCACATATGTATTAGTGTTAGCTAAAGAGATATATGTTAAACTCTAGGATCAAACAATGTAACATAGAGAAATGATGAAGATAACAATAAAAGTTTAGAAAAAAACAAATCTAATGCAATCAATCATTGAAAAAAGTGAGGATGAAAATGTTGAATATATTAACCCCAAGTTAAATTATTTCAACTCCCTATAAATTTAAAACTATCATAGGGTCTCCTAGGTTATAACATGTGCAACATGGTCTTAAATGGGATCATCTAACATGTTTTATCTTTATCACATTTGTCTAGGTTGATTTTATGTCCTTTTAGGTCATTTTAATGAAGTTTTAGAAAATATAACCAAAGGAAAATTATGTCAAAGTTTAAGTGAACATGTTTGATGTAAATTAGGTGTTAGGAACTATTTTAAAATTGACATTCTGTAGGTTCAACATTGAAAGCAAGAAGATCTGTTGAAAAAGTGGGAATTTTAGTTGTTGTACAAAATGTAAAATAGTTATGGCACATGTGATTACTTCAAGAGTGTCCCTTTATATCCCCAAAACTCATCTCCAAGCTCATATATATTTGATAGTTATAAAAATGTTGAAAATTGGTCCATCTCTCTCATTACTCCTTTCGACAAGTCAAAGAGGTCAACTGGTTTACACTTGGTATGGATAGAAAGAGAAGAGTTCAAGAGAGTCCACTAGGTGGGTGAAATTAGTCTTTGTGTAATCCTGATTCATGGTCATATTTCAACGTTTGGTGTCTTTTTCTTCATGAACCATCACTAAGAGTGTTAGGGACTCTAAACTACTTACACATCCCTAATGGATTTAGTTTTCTTCTTTGTTTGCATTGATCTAAGAAAACCAGGTGGTATACATGATATTAAAGGGTATGACCATCCTTATAATAAGTATTTAAGTCTTATTTACATGTTTGGGTGTGAAATGATAGGTGGAAACATCTCATCATGCTAGTAGAAGACTCCATTAAAACTTGTAGACATTATTTTCACAATTTCAAAGCTTATCCTCATGTATTGGTCTTCAAAACAAAGGTGATATGTTGTGTTCAATATATAATTTCATGGTTTTTATTTTATCCTTTGAATTTTTCATCTAAAAATTATCATTAATTAATTGAAAGGTCTAAGACACAGGCATAGTCAAGAACCTTACAATAGTCATCTATTGGACTGTGTGAGAGTGCTTAGATAAGGATATTGATGAGTTTGGAACCTATAAATATTCATAAGATATAATGTATCATCATTAACATTATTTGAACATATAGAGACTAAATTTTGTTAATGGAGAACTTAGAATACAATTAGAATACACACACAACCAGATCTCCTTATGACTGTCACCTATAGTCAAGTAGAATTAAGCCTTGATTAGTCATGTTGATGAAGTAATAAGGTTTCAAGATTGTGATAATAATATAAAAGTGAAAATAATAGGATTGATCTATTAAAATGGTTATATATTGGTTTTTAATACTACTTTGACATACATATTCCTATATCATATAGAAAAATAGGCAGTCTCCAATAGTGGTTTGAGGTCAATCTAAAAGAGGTAGAATATAGTTGAATAAGAGGTATTTTAACTCAATTGAGACCTTCAATCAGTTCTAATATAATAAAGGATAATTATGGTGATTATGAGGCCATTATATGTAGTCAAATCTAGGACCATGTTCACAAGTTGAAGAAGTTGCTAAGAGGAAAGCCTTACATTAGTTTATCTGAATAGATTCTCTACCCTACACAACATCATTTATTAGTAGACATTTGAGAGGTCTGGTCAAGTCTAATGACTCCCTTATTTCATTATAAGACTTATTATTAATATTTCAACACAAGAGGAGGGTGTTTATTTGAGAGAGAAGATGGTTGAGTAGACCTCCAACTTAGTTAAGCTCCTACTGAAGATACTCAGTGAAAGCTATAGTGCATTGAGCTAAATGAGCTTGGAATAATAGTGACCATATAATGTATTGATGGTAACATAATGTCAAGGTATGGGATGATTTCACCCATGTGTGGAATGGTATAATAAATTGAATGAAAAACTATGTGAGACACATTTATTCCACATAAAACAAGCACCTATAGGAACTCTATATTCCCTAAGATGTATAACTATAGTTTGACATAGTCTATAGACTAACCTAGGGTCATGAAACATGAAGGTTTAGATATTAATAGAGTTAGGACATAGAATAAATAGGTTGAAGTCAATTTTATAATGATGATACCACATTATATGTGTTTATTAGATAGAGGACACATAATGGATATTGATCCAATATTGGGTATGATATTTAAACTCAATCTACTAAACTCTGTAGATAGTATACTATCTTAGATATCCCATCTTGATAAATTTTAAAGTTTGAGGGCTCTTAGAGCATGACTAGGTTATGAAATTATTTATAGATAATTATCATGACCTATATTATATCTCCATGGTCTTTGTTTGGCCATACCATTAGGGGATATGCTCTGTATTTTTTTCTAGATAAAGGGAACTCCATGAATAAGATAACCTACACGCATAGTATGTGTGAGAAGAAATAATGAAAGGGAGAGTTATAAATGATTTAGGGTGATTTATATAATTGTATTAGATGCAAACACATGTTTAAAATCCCTTACATGCATTAATATCACTCAGAGATAGTCATGTATGTAGATGCACAGTCTAAGTCTGCTAAGCTTTTACTTAATTCTAAAACCTCATGGCATTAAACTTGAGTTATATGATCACATAAAATTTTCAAGGAATTAGAGAGACTCTAGGGAGAATGGAGAGTCCATATGAATCACTAATTTTTAGGGAAAAAGACAAAATTGGCCATTTTGGCTTACCCTTCTCTTAAACCTACTTAGAATACATAAAAGGAGCTCAAAAGTCACTTTTTTTAATCACATATGTATGGACACTATGCATGGTGCCTCAAGGAGTTGTGAATAGTTAAAATGTGTCCTTAACTAATTATTAGTGGAATTATTTTAGAGAATGAACTTCTTTATTTTATGAACTATCACTAAGAACTAAAACAACTCAAAACCCTCTTAAAACCCTTGCTTGAGCCTGATGGAGAGTTATGCATCCAAAAGGGGTAAATTATTCAAGAAAGTGATATAGACTTGTATATCACTCTCCTAAGATCCATGGCATCTATTTGATCCATATTATCACTTGTACATATAGACCAAAACCTGAGTTTCTTATAGGATTTAAAGTGTGTTTTAGCTACATAGGAGAATTATTTAATGGAAGGGTAGAAGGTTTTATCTCCATAATATAATTGGATGCTCATCCTTATGAGTGTTGGATGTGAATTTATACTTCTTATTTATTTCTAACTCATCCTTTTCCTTGGTAACTAGCTATAACTCCATCTTTATCTCTTTTACTTCTTGTTTTGGTCAAGAAGAAGTGAAAGAGATTTGACGTATTCAAACCCTCGCTTATAAATAAATGATACTAGGGACTATAATTGATTTATATATGATGGTGAAAATCAAGAACTATCATGGAGTTATATTTCGTTACCTAAGACTTATAAGAAAGGGGTTAAATACCTCTAAAAGCTATAATTTATCAACTATCATTCTCATATCTCTATAATATGAGAATATGAGATATAAGAAAATATCATTGGAATATCATAGGTGTATGGGGACTTGATCCAACCCCTTATACTCATATCTCACCTCATTTGTTTATGAAAATACATATTATACACTTTTCATTGCAGGTAGTCTAAATGAGATAGTGAGAAGGAGAAGTGATTATCTAAAGTGTGAAGATGAGAAGAATGCCATTGAAATTATTGAGTCCTATATGATTGACCAAAGGATAAAAATATATTTTACATGTGTCTAACACATCTTCAACATATTATCTTGAGAAACTATAAGTCAATTGAGTGACAAATGTGAAGACAAAACTAGAAGGGCTAGTGAGTAGTTACAAAAAGTGAACAACAAGTATTAAGAAGGAGGCTATCAGTTGAAGGGATTTTATGAATTGCATCAATAATGTTTTCACATCCTTAGGTAAAATGTATGTGTTAATTATTGATAAAACATTTATTGAGTATCAAGTGGAATGTATGTTGAGAAGGACAGTTTCAAGAAGAACCATGGAGTGCCTCTATATCAACCTAAAAGATGTGTCATGTTTGCAATGGACACATGTCTAGGAAGACTTCCTACCTATTTTACACTTCATTGTATTTATTTATAATTGTTTCTCATAGTTTGACACTTTGCCTTGTGACCTTTCCACTTGTCTTCTTCTCTTCTCCTATGCTTTATATATGCAAGCCATTTTGGCATTTGTATCTAGTACACACCTAGTATGGTGAAGCCCTACTAGTTTGGCACCTTGGTTTTCCTTTGAATAATATTTTAAAGTTTATGTGAACTCTAAAATATCTTGCCTAAGTGTTTTAAGTAGTTTATTTGGATGTTAAGTGATGAATATGTTCTCCTTGATTCCATTATTGTCTTACATGTTTTGTGTGAGTGATATCTCTTCTAAAAGGTCTTATACAGTGTATTTTTTGTTAAGTGTGTCTTGAAGTGTGAGAGATAATAGTAGTGTCTAGTATTAGACCTTGTTTACATGCATCTCTAGATGTGCATAGCAATCTTCTTCTATGATAAATACTTATGCTAGAAGGGCATAGGGTTGAGATTAGTTTTAGTAGTTTTATTTCTTAGTGAAGATGAAAGTGTGTTTCATGGACTTATATTTGGTGTATCACCTTATTAGCATAGGGTAATTTTTTTTCCTTCTATCCATTTTCATCTAATCAATCAAATAGTGTATATGATAAAATATAAAAGACTAATCTAGGGAGATGTCCCTTAATCCTAGAGGTTTACCTTTTCTATAGGCAACCCATGGCCCTAGATGTAATCTAATGTTTCACTCAATCTAGTAAAGACTTGAGCAACCTCTCTAGGGTGAAAGATTGAGTGAAAATAGTTCTGGTAATCCCAATGGGACCAAGGTCCAAAATATTGGAAATATTATTGGTGTGTTATTCCTTTTATTGTATTTTAGAAGCATATAAGCAAACACCAATGGAAACTCCAAATGAAATCATCTAGTTATAAGTAGCCCAGGTACTTATTGTAATATATTTTGATCAATTATTATGTTTCATGTGAATAATGATGTTAATATGGATAGTTATGTTGAGAATCATTACTAAGCAACTCCTTATCAACCTTATTATGACCCATGTTATATTCTTCAACAACCTTATCAAGGTTGTTATTAGTCCTATGAGCCATGGTAGAACTATGATCATCATATTCCCTCTCCATATGAACATGATGTTCTTGAATAGCCCTATGAAGAAGCATATGAATAA
>JARHVA010005171.1:520000-540000 GCA_037957365.1 Torreya grandis | reverse complement strand
ATATACATATATACATATATATATATATAGATACATATACATATACATATACACACACACACACACATATATATAATATGTCTCACTCATAAGGAATGAATAACATATCATGTCTATATAATACATAAATCACATATTATTAGGACATGGTTACAATACAAAATTTCTAATATTAAGCACTATAAAATTAGGGTTTTCACATCCCCCTTCCCTTATGGATACTTCCTCCTAGAAGTCATTGAAATAAGTGAGGATACTAGACCCTAAAATGTATTGCATCCTCCAAAGTGAAATTAGTCTCATCATATATATTCTATTTGAACCTAACATAGTCAAACTCTCCACCTCTAAGGCCCAACATCTTGTACACTATAATCCACACATACTCTCAAATGAAATTCCCATCCTTCTCTACCTACAAGGTTGTCTAATCTATAATGTTAGTAGTTTCAAGTGTATATTGTTGTAAAAATAAAACATGTAACATGTTTTGAGCACATGATACACTAAGTAGTAAGGCTAGATGACAAACTATAGCATTGATGGTCTCCAAGATCTCAAACAACCCAAAAGAGTGAGGTTCTAACTTAAAACCTTTTCCATAATGGATATGGATCTTTTTGGATCTCACTCTCAAAAACACTTTGTCACCAAATTTAAAGTTTTAATCAATCCACTTCACATTTTCATACATATTTTATTGATCACGTGTAACCTCAAGGTGTTGTTAAATATGAACAAAATATCACACCATATCCTACAACATGGTAAGACCAATCATGAACATATCCTCACCATGATCCCAACTAAAGGGGTTCCAACATTCTTTACCATAAAGTTCCTATTAGGGTACCATATTGATCTAAATATGATAGATGTTTTTATATACAAACTTTTCAAGGTATAGTAAATATTCCTAACATGATTACTCATCTATAATGTACATGAAAAGCACGTCCTCAAAAATTTGGTTAAATTTATCAGTCTCTCCCTATATCTCAAGATGGTAATAGGTACTTAAATTGAGCTAAGTTTGAAATTTCTCCTAAAAATTAGTCAAAAACTGGGATGTATACATAGGGAATCTCATGTAATTAAATAAATCATCCAAGAATACCCTTGACACTAATGTGGCATTGTAATTTATATTCATAGGATAAAATTGAGATACCTTAATTAGCTAGTCCACAGTCACCATGATCACTTCATGATGATAGGATAAGGTAGGTAGTCCAATAATGAATTCCATGGAGATGGTGTCCCATTTCTGTTCTTAAGAATTGTGGGGGTATAATAACCCTACCAAATGTTTATTCCCATCCTTAACCCACTAGTGCTCAAGTTATTAAGATACAAAGTTTGAAATGTCACACCATAAAATAGCCCAATGATATAGCTACCTCAACTTTGCATGCATTTTCTTCACTCTAGGGTGTGCTTGATAAAGGGATTGATGAGACTCTAAAAAAATAAAAACATATAAACCACATAATTTAGGAACATATATATCCATAATGTTATAAAATTCCATCAAAATAAGGTGAATAACACCAAAATTTTCCCTTTAGGGCCATATATAAAACTATCATCTATCACACCTTCCAGTATAGACTATCCTCAAGAATTCACTTAAGAATATGGCTCATAAATCAGTGTGTAGCCTCATTATTTCCAACTCATGGCATCTATTACTCAAGAATATTAACCAAATTATCCTTTTCCTTGATGTAAAATATATCATAGTCCTACTCACACATAAATTCCATCCAAATCCTCTAATAGGCATCAAGGTTAGGATGACTAAAAATGTGTTGCAAGCTTGAGTGTTATATCTTCAAAACAAAGTGGCGACCAAGTATAAAGTGTCGCCATCTCATAAAAGTATGAAGTATGATCAAGGTCATGTGTTTTGTATTACAACTCATAATGTTTGAGTTTTTAATACTCATATTTAATCACTCTACAACCCTACATGAGTATGGATCCTAACCTAACATGGGACACATCATTAAAAATGAATAACTCCTCCAAAGGATTAGGTACTAGTAAGACACGATTACTAGTGAGATTATCTTTCAAAAAATTAAATTCCTCGTCACACACATATCTTTATAAAAAATTCTTCCCTTTACTTTGAAGTGATGTGATAGGGTTTGTTATGAAATAAAATTTCCTAACAAAATAATGATAGTGGCTTGTCAAACCATGAATTATGAGCCTCTATGATTTTAGTGGATTATAACCACTCCATGATCAAAAAAAATTTATATAGTTATATATCCCATACCTACAAATTATATTCCTAGTATACTACACCTTTTACTATGTAAAATCACACTTCCCAAAGTTTTATAAAATTGGTTCTTTCTCAAAACTTGTAGAACTTGCCACAATTGGTTTTCATGTTCCTCCTTATTCCATGAATATATAAAGATATTGTCAAGGAATATGAACATGAAAATTTATAATAAGGTAAAAAATACATTTCTCATGAGTATTATGATCACTTTTAGGGCATCAGTCAAACTAAAGGGTACAACTATTAACTCATAATTCCCATTTCAAGTTAGAAATGCACTCTTGTGAATGTCAACCTATAAAATTCATACATAATGATACCCAAACTTTAGATATCTCTTAGATAAAAATATATCTCAATGTATATAATCAAATAAATCATTAATCTTGGGTAATGGGTAATTATATTTTATTATTAATTTATTCAACTAGTGATAATCAACACATAATCTAAGGGATCTATTCTTCTTCTTCATGAAGATAGCGAATGATCCCCATGGGAAAACACTAAGATGAAGTATAGCCTTATCAAGAGTACTTATAGTTGTATATTTAAATAAAAAAACTTAGGTGTGGTCATTTGATATGGTTCCCTTGAAATCAAATCAGCCCCAAGTACTAAGTATATCTGGAAGTCAATCTCTCTTGGTGGGGGCATGCCTAGAAAATTGTCTAGAAACACATTGGTAAAATACCATAGAATGGTATTATAATATAATGAAGTATTATATGTTTCCTCCTCTAACATATCATTAAATATGATATAAAACATATGACATCCCTTCCATATGCTCTAGTTGAGATGCATTATGGAAATAATGCAAATGGAAATGAGTCTCTTGACCCCTGAGAAATCCATGCTAGTATTAATGTCATCAAAACTCTAGATAACCTTGATTTGGAAATAGATATTATATATATGAGTCATGAGACAATAAATACCCAATAAAAATTCATAATTTACCAAGGGTATGATGCATAAATCCATGGTGGTAGGGAAATCACCTAGATCTAGGACATAAAAACTTAATAAAGACCTAATGGACATCTAAGCCCTAGTGTCCAACTCTTCCTCTAAAATTTTGAGCTACCTATAATCCACTATCATAAAATGGTCCATGATGGAAGGGGATATACAGGATTCTAAAGCTCCAAAATCAAATAAAACTATAATAGAAACTTCATTAATCAAACATGTGGTCTTAATGATTGTTACGTAGTGTTTGGCTTGGTGGTTATCCAATGCTTCATATATCTTGTGGCCTCAACCCACATCACATAATATCTATTGTGATATCATAGCTTTATACCTAGTTGAAAATAATGGTCTCTTAAGGAAATGACATACATAATGCTAAGGATATCCATAACTAAATATTACTCCTCTAATATTATCTCACCTCGATAGGGATCCAACTATCCTCTACCCAAATATCATTTTATACCATAAAGGTCTTGCTTATGTACTAAGTTTATGTAATTCTAGTCTATTATCAATATAATAACTAATTAAGGTTTTTAAAATAATAAACCAAATCAAACCCTAGTTACATTTTACCATAGTTGAGTTGTATGGTTCTCTAAAAACAATCATCAACTTAATAACAATTAATCCAAGCCACAAAAATAAATCAACAGTCACCATAATCCATATGGATTTTATTTTATACACAACTATCAATAAAAACAAACATAGTCATAATCAAATAAAATATGTAGTTGTCATATACAAAGCCATAATGGATTCTACCAAAACCTAGTCGAATCTTTGATTCCATAAAATTTTAAACCCTAACACTAATAAAACTTGACTATAATCAATATAAAATCATTACACATAGTCAGCCTTAATAATGCAATAAGACTTTTGAACAATATGAGTTCACCATTCCACAAACCCATTTCCTTGAGGATAGAAAAAACACACAATCAATTTCATAGTAAAAATAATCAATGATCATTTAAACCATGACCTATATATGGACTTCCTCCATTAAAATATAATGATACACCCACACATAGTCATTTTAAACTAAAAACCATCTTTATCAACATCCTAATAAAACATTATAAGTGCTCAATATAGCCACCAATAATAACATAAAACCAACATGATGTCCCTTATTAGGGTTTCACCTAAATTCAAAAAGAATGATTAAGTTTTTAGTTAAAGACATAATAATTGTCATTAGACTATATTTCTATAAATTAAAATCATAATTTTAAATACATTACTTGGTTGATGGAAATTGACCATAATAGATTTCCTTATTTTCCATCCTCCAAGCATAAAAACATTAATTTATTTTCACAAAACTAGTTACTTAATAAACAAAAAAATAAATCCCTGATAACTCTCCACAATCCCTATATGGTTGTCAAGATTAATGATTCCAACTACAATTTCTGTCCTTGAAATTTCTCATGCAAAACTTCTTCACATTCTCCTTGGCCACCATGCAAAAAAATTTGGTAGATTTTCCCCAAGGTTCTAAACCTCCAAGACTAAATTCCCAAAACCAATACAATGAACCATAAAAACCAACTGAAGTCCTCAACTCTCTTGCATGGTAATGCAAACTAATGCCATGACCCCTAATTCATTAGCTTCCATAAAAACACACCAATAATTACCATGGCCCCCATGTGGGTCAAGATACTAATATAAGTCCCCAAGCTCAAACAATGACTTAACCACATGCAAATCAAACCACCAAATAATGCAAAGTGAGGTCCATTAAAACACACAAACCATCATGCCTAGTTAATATAATGCACAATTTTAAGATTATTCCATTCAAACTTACTTCCTAATTAATTTTAGGGTTATTTTCCTCATGATTAAGGCCCTAAATATTATCATCAAAATTATTAAGAGGTGGTTCCTCTCTCTTAGGAATATTGTCCTTAAAACCTCATCCTCTACTTGGATTAAAATTTCTTGGGTTATTGTTTGCTATTCTAGATCTTGTCATCACCATCATGTGGTGAAACAAACAACTCAACAAAAATCAGCAAGAAACATTTCCCAAATTTCCCTAGAGTATTAAATATTTCTTTGATACCAATATTTAATGACCAATTTTTTTTAACACATAACTTTATAAATTAATGGAATAGTTCACTCAGATTTTATCATAGAAACATGAAATGAGATACATAACTATGTTACAACCAACATAGGAACTAGACTAAGTGCATAACCCATCAAAAAATTCTTTAGGAATAAATTTTTAACTACCCAATATTCAAATATAAGTAGGTCAGTGTCATTATACCCACTCACCTCTTTCCACATACTATGATGCAAATTTCCCAGTGGAGTGGTTACTAACATATGCCCTTAATCAAGTACTTGTAAAAGATATAAAATAACTATTAACTCATGGGTAGTGACAACAAAAGTCCAATAAACAAAGGTAGAATAAGATTAGATTCAACATAATAATCATCATACCAAGCTTGCTTAAGTATGATTCATCAAAATCATAACTAATAGACATATATCAAGTGAAAAAGACTATTTTCAAAAGCAATGCAAAGTAGTTGAACACCTTTTCAAACCATAGTCAACAAATGTATGAAGTTTGACATGTCAGTTATTGAAGGTAAATAGGCTTTAATAGATGTTTCAATAACCATGCTTATGTTTTTATTAGAACATCTTATCAATAATAGGTAGGGTATAAGTTCAAGACTAGCTTGCCTAAGACTCACTAGGTCTTAGGATAGATCTAATATTTCCATTTGTCCTAGTTTATGGTCTTAGTTTAAGTATTCATATTAATTATTTAAATATTATATCTTCTTAAGCCTCAATTCCAATTTAAATTCTTATTATGACCATAAGTTCACAATATTGGTCTTATCAATGAAGAATAAGAAATTGTTAATAAAATATATATAATGATCTATTCCAAACATAGAGCACTTTGACCTCAATCCCAGTATGACTAGCTAGGAATAACCATGATTTTAAGAACTTAAAAATGAAGTAAATTATTATCAATTTAACTTTATTATAAAAAAATACTAATTACATCTTCATGTTATTCAAATACCATCTATATCTTAATGTTCGAACCTTATATAAAAACTTGTAATATATCTTTAAGCATATGAGTTTTTAATATAGATAAAAGTAAATAGATTAAAACATTAAATAAGGCATAATACATTTTTTTATAGAAATATGCATAAACTATTATAAGGTTAAAATACTTATATAAAGTATGCAATGGTTTGGTTGTTATACAGTTCATAATGAGTTTGATTTAGATGTCGACTTGATTTTAAATTGATATTTGTGAAACTCAGGAAAAGTATAAACCTAAATTAAGTGAAAATGGAAGGATATAAATCTGAGTAGTTGATTGATTATATTTTTTTTTATTAAACAAACTTGAGAATGTATATAAGCCTAATTAGTGAAAAATAGGGTAAAAAGCGTTGAACAATTTTCCATAATAAATGGACTATGAATTTTAAATTAAAATCATATAAATAATATCAAGGGTTTGAGGATGTTGTAATCCTTTATTTGATCTTGAATGTTATTCTATGAATAGGTAAATTGTTAATTTTTTGTTCGAATCATATGTAGTTCATAATGGAAAATGATAATTACTATTATATAGAAAAAACAATATTTTATATGTGAACGTTTGCATTTAGGAAGTAAATATAATGTATGTATATGATAAATATACATATATATGAAATATATCCATATAAGGAACTTAGGTACCCATACACATATATAGTGTATATTTTTACATAGGAAATGTGTGCTTATATTTATGGTATTTGTTGATTGTTAAATTAAGTCATAAAAACTTGAGAAGTAGAATACTATGATTATATGCATACAACTCAAAAGTACAAGTAATATCAATAAAGGATTTATGTTTTATGTGAGATAAGACATTAATTAATAGGTATTTTATCTCTAGAATTAATTATACTAGTTTGTTGTTAATTGAAAAATGTGTACATGGAAAATAAACCGTGATAATGTTGTTCGTCATAAAATGTACTACATTTGAGTTACTTACAAAAATTAGAAATATGTAGTCTAAGTATAAAATATACCTGGCTAGTATAGATCTTACTTGTTTTTGTTTATTATTTATATAACAAATTTTATTCATATATATAAGATTCATTGCATAGTTTTATGGACTAAATGTATGTAATCTGATTATTTATGTACTTAGCATGTTTTATGCCCACTAAAAGAAGTAATCCATATCAATATATTGGTTATATTTTATATTAAATAAATCTCATATTATCGGTACTAAATAAGCAATGAGACAGACTTCACTAGATTACTTAGCATCACCAATGCTAGATTAAGGTAATCTAATCAAGTGGTGTGTATGAATTTGACTTATCCTAGAGATCATTAAATATTTCAAAACTTTGGCCAAAGTAATGTTTAGTTAAACATTATCATTTCATATGTATTTTTTACATGTTTGTACGATATCATGTTAGAATGTATTTTCTTTATGTTACACATCATGTATTAGATATCTTATAACACACATGTACTAGCTTATCTCTCTAGATTCTTTCACTATCACTATCTATCCATCCATGAAGAAAGGGGCATTTCTTTATTGGTGGATTGTGTGTGGGAATGATGGTCAATGGTTTGTGTGTAAAAGTGCTCAGATGATGATCTCCCTCCCCAAAATAGTAATTTATTAGAGACTACACTTGAGATTACCATAGATACTACAGTTTGTGACTCATGCTCTATAGAGCCTTGTATTTTATATTAGTTTAATTATTGAAACATTATTCTTGATGAAATTGTAAGTATTTATTCATATGTACATTGATAGTAGTGGTTGTAATATTGTACCAATCATGGCTCAAAAATTATGTAATTACCTTCTAGAATATATGTAGTTATGTTTTGATAAATTATTTCATATTGATCATTAACTAAATGGACTATTACATGCCTATTTTATGGTTAAAAATTTAGTATGTTTTTGTTAGGATCACTAATTATATTCTTGTGGTGAATTATAATGTTGAATAAATGGAATTATTTTTTAAAACAAATTACATTATTCTAGTAAATCCCAGTGGGGATATTATATTTTGGTATTAGATATAAGACTCAGACTCAAGGATTTAATGAGTCCACTAACATTTTATTATCCTTATTTTTACCAAAAAAGAGAATGGTGTGAGCTAGAGAATCTAGTGAGGGTGCTTAAAATGTCAATGATGATAACCTTTAATTTAATCCTAGCCAATTTACTATTAAGCAAGTAGCAAAGTTAGATAAGATTCTTGTAGTCATGAATGAAACCAGGGACTGAATTGAAACCCTAAAATAGGAAATTCATGGCCATGAAGATGAAACCTATTAGGATGTGCTTGAAGAACATATTCTTGATTATGAAATACCTCAAGAACATAGGTGTGAGGAAGTTCCTCAGGATGTGAGAGCTTGTGTAATTGTCAAATTATATATAGATATTAAAAAGGTGAATCCACCTAAGTTTGATGGAATAATTATGGTAAATGGGGATAAAAGATGGTTGACTAAGATGGATAATTATTTTGTGACTCAAAACTAATCCAAAGTCACTAAAGCCATTTGGGTAGCTTACCAGTTGCTAGTGAAACAACTATGTGGTGGGCCAACAAGAAGTTGGAAATGATTCTTAACTCTACTACCACCACATGGGAGAAACTTGGGACATTGTTTAGATCATGGTGGCATCTGTAGTTATAAATTGATCAAATGCTTATATATTTTTATAATCTCAATTAAGGATACCTATCAATGAATAAGTACTAGGAAAAATTTACCAAACTTTTGAAGTATATATCTCAATATCAAGAAAATGAGATATTAAAAATTAGGAAGTTCATCATGGGACTAAAACCCAAGATTGGTGATGAGGTGTATGTTCATCAACCATCTATCATGGACTAGGTCTTTGAGAAGGTAGTCAAGTAGGAACATAAGTTGAAATATTTTGTATAGTTTGGAGATAATTTTAAGAATTTTTTTGGAAGTTCTAAAGCAAATTTAAAAAAGAAGAAATAGAAGAAGAGAAGTGGAGACTCCATGAGTCAGTTCAAGAATCAAAATTTTAGATTCAACAATGGTTTAGGTAATAGGAAATTGGGTAATGGTTTTAAAGGTAGTTTAAAGGGAAATCAATAGTTTGATAGGAAAAGACCACCTAGAGTTTGCTTCATTTGTGGAAGTGACCATTTTGATCATGTGTGTACCCATGATAAGTTGAAAAACAAAGGTTCTACTCCATAATAGGGAAAATTTTAGAAACACATTCATGTGGTAGTTGATAATTGACACGTTGAATTCCAAGCTTCACCCATAGAACTGTCAAGTATTTTGTTTGAACATCTAGTTTCTATTTTGATAGATATAAGGGATACATAATGTTTTATAGATCCTAGAATATTAAATAAGTTATATATAAAATATGGAGTGATGGAAAATTCATGGTCGATATAATATGGGAATGATTCAAAGGTTAAAGTTGACAAGTGTTTAGTTGAAGTTGATATTAGGCTACCCTAATTCACAATAGTAGTGGATATTTATGTACCACTATTAGGGTCATATAATGTGATCATAGGAGTCAGTTATCTTTAAAAACATAAATCTAATGTTGACTTATATTTGAATAAAGTTGAGTGTTAAGATGATTTTATAAATTAGACAAAAATTTAGGGTGAGTGAGGGGAGTTGAAGCTTAGGCATATTTATGCAATGCAACTTAGGAAGACTCAAGTAAAATGATGCCAAGAATTTATCATCAATATAAATGAAATGGAAGAATCTAAGGAACCATCCTTGGAATATTATCTTTTCCTTAGGAATTTTCATGATGTGTTTCTAGAGGAATTATCAAGATTACCTCCCAATCATGAGTTTTATTTCTTTATAGATATCATACCTAGATCAAAACCATAGTCTAAGGTACCATACAAAATGACAACCACTAAACTGGTTGAATTAAAGGCTCAACTCCAAGAGTTTTTATCAAAAGGGTTTATTATACCAAGTGTGTCACCATGGGGTGAACTAGTTATCTTCATAAATAATAAGGATGGTATGCTTTGCCTTTGTATTGATTATATAATGTTGAATAAGGTGAATATCAAAAATAGATATCTTTTACCTTGTATAGATGATCTTTTTGATTAGATGTGAGGGGAAACCATCTTTTCTAAGATCAATCTTAGAGTAGGATATCTTTAGTTGAGGATTAAAAATGAGGATATTCCAAAAACAACTTTTAGAATGTGATATGTGCACTATGATTTCATAGTGTTACCATTTGGGTTGACAAATAATCTAGTAACATTAATAAATCTCATAAATAGTGTGTTTAGATATTTTTTAGATCATTTTATTTTAGTCTTTTTAGATGACATTCTTATATATTAAAAAGATGAATAAGAGAATATTCAACATCCAAAACTAATTTTTAAATGGTTACAAAAGCACAAGTTGTATGGAAAGTTGTCCAAGTGTGCATTTTTCCAAAATAAAGTGTAATATTTAGGACATATTATCTCTATAGTTAGTATTTTAGTAGATCTATCCAAGATAATAGCCATTATGGAGTGGTTTGCACCAAATAATGTCCATGAGGTAAAGAGTTTTATGGGATTAATGGGTTAATATAGGAAGTTTGTTCTAAATTTATCTAAGATAACTAATCTGATTACCTCTTTCCAATGTAATAATCAAAGTTTTATCTAGTCAGATAAGTGTGAAGTAGCTTATTAGGAATTGAAGAAGAGGATTACTTCAACACCAATGATAAGAGTTCCCAATTCCAATGGTTAGTTCTCAGTGATCATAGATTCATTTGGGGATGGACCTGGAGGAATCATTATGTAGGATGGTGTAGTGGTAGCCTATGAATTAAGGAAACTAAATCCTTATGAGGAAAACTATGCCCCTCATGACTTATAACTTATAAAAATTGTGTATGTTTTATAATCTTAGAGGCATTATTTATTGGGAAAACTATTTGAGCTCAATACCGATAACTTGGGACTCAAATACATCTTCACCTAATTAAATCTGAATGCTCATCAAAGACACTAGTTAGATTTCTTGTCTGATTATGATTTTGATATTGACTATATCAAAGGAAAGGAAAATAGATTAGTTGATGCCCTAATCCATAGGAGGTACATAGTATTTATAGATACTATCATGTGTAATTTTAGGGATCAAGTGATTAAATTATTTCGAGGAAATGAATTACATAATTGAGTGAGGAAATCATTGTCTAAGAATGATCAAAATCCTAGGTATAAAGGATTAAGAATAGAGAATGATGGTATTTTGTGATACAATGGAAGGATGTATGTACTAGATAGAGAGAATATAAGGATCACAATTCTAAAATAATTTCATAATGCCCCATATTCAAGAAATCCATAAGTAACCAAACTCATGGTCAAGCTTAGACCACTCTATTTCTAGAAGGGAATCAAGAAAGATGTAGTGGACTTTGTATCTTATTATCTTGAATGTCAGTGTGTGAAATTTGAACATGTACATATTGAAGGATTTATATATCCACATGACATACCATAATGGAAGTGGTAGGTGATCAGTAAGTATTTCGTCAAAGTTTTACCATTGTCATGGAATATACATGACATGATCTTGGTAGTAGTTGGTAAACTAACAAAGCTAGCTCATTTTATACCAAAAAATTTGATTGGTGATGAACCCACTGTTGTGAAGAGATTCATAAAGGAAGTGTATCAATTATATGGTTTTATAGATAAGATAATTTTAGATCATGATCTAAGGATGACTTCTGGGTTTTGGTTAACTCTAAATTTAACTTTGGGTACATAATTAAATTTTAGCACTGCATATCACCCATAGATTGATGGTCAAACAGATCAAGTTAATTAGGTGTTATAATATCTCCTTCATATGTATTTCATGGATAAAAAATACAAGTGGGATGAGTATCTTCCATTGGTTAAGTTTACTTATAACAAATCATACTAATCAACTTTGAATATGGCACCATTTGAAGCATTGTATGGAAGAAGATGCAAGACACCAATAATTTGGATAGGTTAGAAGATGAGTTAGTCTTTGGACCTGATATGCTTTTAAAAATGGAAGATAAAGTAAGATCAATTAGGTAGAGGCTAACCAATGCCAACGATATATATAAGAGTTATGTTAATCTGAAGAGAACAACTAGGTAGTTTTTAATAGGTGATAAATCATTTCTTTGGGTTAAGCCTCATAAAATATCGATTAAATTCAAGAAGTTAGTGAAACTTTCATTGAGATATGTGGGACCCTTTGAGGTTTTATAAATGGTCAATATTTTAATGTATAGGATTATATTACCACTATCCCTAGCTCTATTACATAATGTCTTGCACATGTCTTATCTTATAAAGTATATAGATGATCCTTCACATGTGTTAAATTGGAATGATTTGAAGGTTCTAGATCTCAGGGTGGTCATGGTAGAACCAATCATAGTAATTGAAACTCACAATTTTTTTTTTGTGTAATAGAGAAGTGTCATAGTTCAATGTCTTATGAGACTAATACTCTAAGTATAGTGTAACTTGGGAAGACTATGATGAGTTCTATAGGCTATATCCACATTTGTTGGCTTGATTTGATGTTTCATATTATGTTATTTTTCTATTGAATAATTTTTTAATTAAAAACTAGTGTTAGGGGATGAGAGAGGAATAATTAGAACCTATGCACACACCATTATAGATAACATTATTTATATACATTGTGTGAATTTTTAGCTTTAGTATGTCTTTGATGTTATCTGCATTTAGATGGTTGATTATGTGTGTTATTTATGATTCAATTTAAGTTTAATGTTTATGTGGATCTAATTGTGTGATTTCACTATGGTTTTAGTATGTATATTGAGTGCATAATGTTGATTTTGATCATGTTGTGTTATTTAATTTATGATCATAGGTGATATTTCTTTAACGAGTAAGTAATATGTTTGATTAGTATTTATTTATTACTATCTATAGACTAACTATGAATGTATTTTTAATATCTTAATGCATTTTTGGTTTAATGATATTTGGAAAATATCATTTTTTTGAATTAATGCCTTTATATATAAGAAACATTGATAAAGATATTTGGATAGTCTATATAGAATGGTAATGATAATGAGTATGTTTTTAAAATTTCTTTATGTTTTGTTTTAGAAATTGTTTAATTTACTATTAAAGTTAAAATCATGTCATTCACTTTAAATTAGTCTCATTTTTAATTAAATTCATCATGTTGATTTCCTTTTATAAAGTTATTACCAATACTACATTGTTACCCTAAAACTACCCTATGAACTAATCCCTAGTCAATGTTCGAATGCATATACAATGGTACTAGATGAAGAAGACTTTTGAAGTGTTAGGTATTATTGACAATAATTTTTTATGTGAAATTTTGTAATTTTGATACACAGACATGCAAGTCAAAAAGACCATGTAAAAATTGAAGGATTAAAATAATGTTTAAAATGTTTTAGGGAACATTCAAGAATTTTAGGATATCTTATTTGTGTCAAACTAGGGTTAACCTAGATAAGCAAACAATATTTACAAATAATGGATTTTATGCATGATGGAATTGTGGAGAACTGTGAGCTTCATGCTAAAATTTACATATGTTGCATGTTTGAGATAAGCATAGAGAAAAATAATGATAAGAGGAGACAGGGAGAAGGGTATAAAAGGGAACAAAGAAGAGAAGAAGAGAGAATAGAGAGAAGGAGAAAAGAATCATTTTGGTTTGATAAAGTATCAATCTGGAAGATATTTTAAGGTTGGTGAAGTTATTTCATTATTGTTTGAAAAGGGAAATTGTGTGTAATATTTATGTTTTATTTGGGTTTTTGTGAAAATTATCTCTTCATATAAAGGATACATATTTATCCCCATGGATAACTCAACCATCCATAGAACTAAATATATATTTCCTAAATATTTTAAAATAAATATTAAGACTATATGTATGGATTGTTATAGTGGAAAGGATTTATGTTTTTGGTGTGATATGCTCAAGTTAAGAAACTATAGGACTTCATAGTCAGATTGTTTTTATGAGTAAGCTGACTATGTATGATAGTTTGTAAATCCTTATCACTTTTATATGGTGATGGTTATGTTGAATCCTTGAGCATATGTATTACATTAGATAGTGAGTTTATTTTGAACTTTCCTATGGTAAAATACTAAGTCTGAGTGATGTTTTTTAAATAAAATGGGTTGATATTGATATTTGTGTATGCTCTTTATGAAAATCATAATAGGTCTTTAGTTTATATAAATGAACTATAAATTTTTGTTTTAAAACTATATATATATATATATATATATATATATATATGTACAATTGTGTTTCAAAATTATGATCATATATAAAAGGACTACATGTATATTCTTATAAATCCTATTACAAAAATATAAGTATATGTAAATTAGTTTGAGGATACGATAGATCCATCCTATAGGGGGTACATGGAGTGATTAAATCCTATCTCAAATTTGAGTTTCATATTTTATAAAAATTTATTGAGGTAACTATTATAACCATTTATATATTTATTAGCATATATAATTAGTGGATATTAGTGTTGAATTGGATATTTATATTACTAGAATTTCATGCACACACAAACACATATAGATCATACGACTTGTATTTTGTTTATGTAGATTGGGTATCTGGTTTGAACCTTATATAGAAACCTATTATATATCTTTAAGCATATGATTTTTAATATAGATAAAATTCAACATAGTCAAACATTGAACAAGGCATAAGATATTGTTTAAAGAACTATGCATAGACTATTTTAAGGCTAAAATAATTATATAGATTGTGCAATGGTTTGGTTGTTATACAATTTGTAATGAGTTTGAGTTAGATTCCAAATTGATTTTAAATTTATATTTATGAAACTAGGGAAAAGTATAAACCTAAATTAAGTGTAAAGGGTAGAATATAGATATGTGTAGTTGGTTGATTATACTATTCTATGTATTAAACAAATTTGGGAATGTATATAAGCCTAATTAGTGGAAAATAGGGTAAAAGTCATTGAATAATTTTCCATAATAAATGGACTATGAATTTTCAATTAAAATAAGAAACATAAGATCAAGGGTTGGAGGATATTTAAATACTATGTTTTATCTTGAATTTTATTCTATGAATAGGTAAATTGTTAATGTTTTGTTCAAATCATATGTAGTTAATAACAAAAAATGATAATATTAGATATAATAGAATAATATTTTATATGTGAACATATACATTTAGGTAGTACATATATTGTATGTATATGATAAAGGTACATATCTATGAAATATATTTGTATGAGGAACTTAGGTACCCATACAAATTTATAGTGTATATTTATACATAGGAAATGTGTGTTTATATTTATGGTATTTTTTTACTGTTAAATTAAGTCATAAAAACCTCAAAATTAGAAGACTATGATTACATGCATACATCTCCTTAAAATTACAAGTAATATCAATAAAGGATTTATGTTTTATGTGAGATAAGACATTAATTATGAGGTATTTGATCTCTAGAATTAATTATACTTGCTTTTTTTAATGCAAAAATGTGCACATATAAAATAAAATGTGATAATGTTATTTTTCATAAAATGTACTATATTTGAGTCACTTAGGAAAATTAGAAACATGTACTCTAAATATAAAATATACCTAGTTGGTATATATTGTACTTATTTATGTTTATTATTTATGTAACAAATAATATAGATGAGATTCATTGAATACATTTGATGGACTAAATGTATGTACTTTGATTATTTATATACTTAGAATGTTGTATACTTGTTCAAAGAAGTAATATATGTGAATAAGTGGTTATATTTTACATTAACCAAATACTGTATTGTTAGTACTAAATAAATAGTGAGATGGACTTCATTAGCTTACTTAGAATCACCAATTCTAGATGAGGGTATTTCAATCAAGTGGTGTGTATAAATTTGAATGATCCTAGAGATCATTAACTATTCAAAAACTTTGACCAAAGTAATGTTTAGTCAAACATTAACATTTCATATGTATGATTTACATGTTTGTGAGGTATAATGTTAGAACATATTTTATTTATGGTACACATCATGTATTAGATATCTTATAGCACATGGGTACTAGCTTGTCTCTTTGGATTCCTGTACCATCACTATCTACCCATCTATAAAGGGAGGATCATTCCCTTATTGGGGGATTGTGTGGGGGATAGATGGTCCATGGTTGATGTGTAAAAGTGCTCAGATGATGCTCTCCCTCCTCACAATAGTATTTTATTGGAGATGATAGTTGAGATTACCATAGATACTAGTGTTTTTGAGACTCATGCTCCATGGAGCCTTCTATATTGTATTTTTTTAATTATTGAAACATTATTCCTAATGAAAATGTAATTATTTATTCATACGTACATTGACATCAATGGATGTAATATTGTACCAGTCGTGACTAAAAAATTATATAATTGCCTTTTGGAATATATGTGGTTACGTTTTGCTAAATTGTTTCATAGTTATCAATAACTAAATGGATCATTACATGCCTATTTTATGGTTAACATATTTAGTATATTTTTATTAGGAGCAATAATTATATCCTCTTGGTGAATTCTAATGTTGAATACATGGATTTTTTTCTTAATTACATTATTCAAGTAAATCCTAGTGGGGATGTTACACTTGATCTATATATTCTTAATTAAATTATGGTATTCATAATTTTTTGGAAGTAGATGTAAATGTTCCTACATTATATTTTTCCTTATCATTCCTAATTTTTCCTTATCTAGGTTACTTTCTAGTTATAGATTGATGAACCATTGGTTTCACAATGGGAACATTCTCAAATATATCTATAATGGTATAATGTGAACTAGAAGAAAATATTCTCCTAGAAACATCATTTATAGAATTACAACTGACCATTACTTATGTTGCAAGAATGCCATAGGATATCTCAGTTTTAGTTGAATGAGTAGTGGAATTATATGGAGAATGGGTGTTATTGATTGAGTCAAAAAAAATTCCATACAAATAACCCCTATATCCATAAGTTTTTAATATTTTATCATAATACATAGTAATCATTGTTCAGATGACCATAAATACCATGATAAATTTAAAATGGTTTGCTTTCTATTTGTTAAAGATGGTGAGGGGGGTGATAATAGTTAGGATGTAAGGTCATTAGATTCTTATCTAATAATGTATGTAAAATATCATGTTATTAATCTATAAAACTATCAAATATGATTGGTAACTACTTCTTAATAGTAGGTTTATTCAATTTGTGTTTTGCTTTGTAAATTAATTCTTTCCTTTTATTTTATACCTTGAGTTGACCTTCCTTGATTGGAATATTTACCATATTAGGTGGAAAATTGATTTTATCTTCCCTATGTGGAACTTATTATTGTATATTAATGCCTTTATTTTCCTTATTTTTATTTAAACTTGGTGATAATTTATATTCTAGTGTGAGATTATTATAGAAAATAGCTTGAAATTAATCACAAGTGTCATAGAACAACTTTAATTTGAGAGGATGGATAAGGTATATAAAAAATATGTATTATGTCTCAAAATGTTGGTTTATATATTAAATAGTGTATAAAAGTCATGAATCATAAAATATAAACACAAATGGACTTTGGTTTTTGTTGGTGAAGAGAAGGTTAACATTCATTTATAAATCTTGGTCCCTTATTTTGAATGTATCTCATCAAAAATGTCTTTTATAACTCAAATATGAGTGTAAATATCCAATTTTAAAAGAGTGAAACCAATCCAAATATTTTCTAATTAAAACATTTTCAAACTCTTTTAATAAAATTTGAGTGCCATCATATTTTTCCATAGAATCCCTAAAGTCTATAATATGTATATAAGGATCACTACTTCTACTATCAAATATAAAAACGTAGGCATGAGGATTTTTTGGGGTAATGGTGAAATTATAAGATTTTGGTCATTTGGGTTTCCATAAATATCATTATAATCAACCCAAGCATGGTATGCTTTGCTTTATAGAATTAGGTGATGTATTTTGTGTTGCAAGGCACCCATAATATACATCAAAGAGATGGATTCTTGGGAAGGTGTGTTAATATACTTAATATGTTTTTGAAATGGTTGAATCTTGTTATTGTAAGTTTCCATAGGTACATTATTATGAAAGTGTGAAGGAGGTCATTTAAAAAAATTGTATACTAGGCATAGGTTGAGAAAACTCATCACATTCATATGTAACATTGTAATCCATATATTTTCATTTTGAATATGTATCATTACATACTATTACATTGTTATCAATTTATTTTCAATATAAGTTTCATTTAGAGATATATTTTTGACATTTTATTTTAAGAGAGGATACATAATTATTGGATATGTGTGTATCTTTAGTATTTATAGAGAGATCAAAGAGATTTTACATTCTTTTGCCATTTTTTAAGAGAGGAGTTTTTAATTATTCATATTATTTTTCCATTTTTAGAGAGAGATAAGGAATATTATATTCTTAAAATTATTTTTCCACTTAACCCAAGTCAAATTCCCTATGGGAAGTGGCTAATTCCCTCCCACAGGGCATGTTTATTATAAATTACCTTGTAAAGTTTCAATTTTATAAAATGCATATCAAGTAACACATAAATTAAAAAATTAAGGAATAAGGTTCAAAAAATCTATAATTTCTTACTAAATTTTTTTGAATAGGTTTTATACCTTAATAATCATACATAAAAATCAATCAAAGTTCATGATTTTTACAAAGGAAATGAGCCCTTTATAATAGTCTTGGCTTAAAATTTTATATCTTTTAAATGGTATCACAAAAACATTATTTAAATGGAGAATTTGAATGCCGAGCATGCGCGTGCGTGAGCGCGAACCCAAATCCTGAACCAGGTAGCCGTTGATCCGACGGCTGGTGTGGCTGTGGGTTATGCTACGAAAGGGACTTCACCTGTGAATGGGGAAATGATCCTGATTGCCCATTCTTCTACGGAAGGGGGTTCTTTTCTAGTCATGAATATAGTAAAAGGATCCCCTATTATTGGTTCTGTCCCTAATTCAAAGGGAAGAACTTATGCGGATGTGGCTGCTTTTGAAGCTGAAATACATGATGCAAAACATCAAGCTTCTGCTGGGAGGTCGTGCGTTTCACCAGTAAGTGCTTTAAATCTTGTTAGGGTAAATCTAGATCCTGATACAGTTGAAGCAATCTTTATTCGGGTAGAATATTTTTTAGAGTATGGGGCTATTTTTTGATTTCGTGGCTACTGGCCCTCTCTTGTAGATCTACATGGCTGGATCTCCAATACCTGGCTGCCACTGATTGATGGAAATGTTGAAATATACCCATGTGTTAAAGGTTTTTTTTAGCTTTATTCCAAAACTCTAAGGATAGGAGGACTATTCTATCCAATAGTATTTTTTATGGTAGGGTAAATACCCTCTTATGGCCAAACGGTGGCATATGGATTTAAATCCTCTCACGGAAACCTTCAACAAGATCCCTATCTGGGTTCAGCTCTCTAATTTACCAATACATCTATGGCATGAATCGGTGTTTAA
>JARHVA010005171.1:490000-515000 GCA_037957365.1 Torreya grandis | reverse complement strand
TTTAATAACCCTAAAATTTTCCATTTAGGGCCACATCTAAAACTAGCATCTATCACACCATATAGTATAGACTATCTTGATGTTTAAGAATATGGATCTGCAAATCAGTGTGTAGCCTCATTATTTCCAACTAATGGCATATATTACTCAATCATATATAACCACATTATTCTTTTCCTTAATGTAGAATATCTCATAGCTTTACTCACACATAAATTCCATCGAAAGCCTTTGACAGACATTGAGTTAGGCTGACTAAAAATGTGTTACAAGCTCAAGTGATCTATCTTTAGAACAAAGTAGTGATCAAGTATAAAGTGTCACCATCTCAAAAAAGTATGAACTATGCTCAAGATCACGAGTTTGGTATTATAGCTCATAATGTTTGAGTTTATAAGACTCATATTTAATCACTCGACCACCCTACATGAGGATGGATCCTAACCCAACATGGGATGCATCATTGAAAATGAATAACTCCTCCAAATTATTAGGTACTAGTGAGACAAGATCACTAGTGAGATGCTCTTTAAAAAAATAAATTCCTCCTCACATGCTTATATTTATAAAAAATTCTTCCCTTTCCTTTGAAGTGATGTGATAGGGTTTGTTATGCGATAAAATTTCTTAACAAAATAATGATAGTATCTTTTTAAACCATGAAACTATGAGCCTCTGTGATGTTAGTTTATGCTAGTCACTCCATGATCACCCAAATATTATATTGGTATATATCCCCTCCCTATAATTTATATTCCTAATATACTACACCTCTGAATATGTAAAATCACACTTCCTAAAGTTCTATAAAATTGGTTCTTTATCAAAACTTGTAGAACTTGCCACAAGTGGTCTTCATGATCCTCCTCATTCAATGAATATATAAATATATTATTAAAGAATATGAACATGAAAAATTATAATAAGGTAAAAAATACTTTTCTCATGAGTATTATGATCATTTTTGGGGAATTAGTCAAACCAAAGGGTACAACTATTAACTCATAATTCCTATTTCATGTTCAAAATGCACTCTTGTGAATGTCAACCTATACAATTCATAGATAATGATAACCAAACTTTAAATATATCTTAGATAACACTCTATCTCCATGTATATAATCAAAAAAATCATTATTCTTGAGGAATGGGTAATGGTTTTTTATTCTTAATTTGTTTAACTAGTGATAATTAACACATAATCTAAGGGTCTATTCTTCTTCTTCATGAAGATAGCAAGTGATCCATATGGGGAAACACTAGGATGAACTATAACCTTATCAAATAATACTTATATTTGAATATTTTAATAAAAAATATTATGTGTGGTCATTTGATATGTTTCCTTGAAATCAGATTAGCCACAAGTACTAAGTGTATCCCGAAGGCAATCTCTCTTGGTGGGGCATACCTAGTAACTCATCTATAAACACATTGGTAAAATACCATGGAATGGTATTGTCATATAATGAAGAATTCTATTTTTACTCCTCTAACCTATCATCAACTATGATAGCAAACATTTAACATCCCTTCCATATGTTCTAGTTGAGATGCATCATGGAAATCATGCAAAGGGAAATGAGTCTCTTGACCCTTGAGAAATCCATGCTAGTATTAAGGTCATAAACACACTTGATAACCTTGATGTGGGAACCCATATTGTATATATGAGTCATGAGACAATCCATACCTAATAAAAATCCATAATTTACTAAGGGTATGATGCATAAATCCATAGTGGTAGGGAAATCACGTAGATCTAGGACATAAAAACTCAACAAAGACCTAATGGAAATCCGAGCCCTAGTGTCCAACTCTACCTCTAAAATTTTGTGCTACCTAGAATACACTATCATAAAATGGTCCATGATGGAAGGTTATATAAATGATTCTATATCTCTAAAATCAAATAAAAATATAATAGAAACCTCATAATCAAACATGGGGTCTTGATGATTGTTGCCTAGTGTTTGGCTTGGTCGTTATCTAATGCTCCATATATCTTGTGGCCTCAACCCACATCACCTACTATCTATTGTGACATCATAGCTTTCTACCTAGTTAAAAATAATGGTCTCATAGGTGAATCACATACATAATGCTAAGGATATCCATAACTAAATATTATTCCTCTAATATTATCTTACCTCGATGGGGATCCAATTGTCCTCTACCCAACTATCATTATATACCTTAAAGGTCTTGCTTATGAAGAGTATTGAGTTTGTGTAGATATAGTCTATTATTGATGTAGTTAAATTACTTAGATAGTTTTCACAAATATAATTATATATCACATAATAAAAAATAGAATAAACAAATCCACAACAATAATTGGAAAGAGTATAATACTTATATATTATAATAAGATAATAAGATAATATGAAGGTATGTAAGCCACACAACCCTAGAGTCACTATAGGTTTAGGGTGTAGCATGGCATTCCCCTTCAAACCAATATTTTGCTCAACCTTGAATTAAATTAGGATATTTTTGTAGGAATTATTCATCATTCCATGTTGCATCTTTAGAATGCAGGTCCTTCCATTTGATCAAATACTCCTTAATCTCTTTAGTCCTCAATTTCTTAGTGCACATGTGAAGGACCTCTTTAGGATCTATAATGACTCATCCTTCTTCATCCAATTATGGTAGCTTATTCTAAGTGAAAAATATATGTCTAATTACTTTCTTTAGGCAATATACATGGAAAACCAAATGTATGCAAGTGGATGGGGGAAATTCCAATTTATAAGCCACACTACCAATATTTAGCAAGATCTAATAAGGGCCATAATACTTAGGTGACAACTTGTTATACTTTTTATGTTTCTTCACAAAACATATACTTATATAGGTAAAAATTCACAATGACCCAATTACCTATGTCAAAATTACTCTTGCTAAGGTGTTGGCCTACTTGTTATTTCATTCTATTTTGAGTCATTGTTAAATCCTTTTTCAAACTCACTAGTACCTCCTATTGATGGTGAATGTGTTCGTCAACATATTGAACCTTATTAAGCACCATCAAGGAGGATGTGATGGATGGGGGTTAACACCCATATAATACAAAAAATAGAGATATTTTGTAAGAAGTGTGAAAAGAAGTGTTATACCACCATTTAGCAAGAGGAAGCCAATGAACCTATTTATCTTATCTGTCAAAAATAAAATAATGAAGATACCCTTCTAGAAATTTATTGATTGCCTCCTTTTATCCATTAGATTGAGGATAACAAGATGATCTATAAGAAAATTGGGTACCCAAACATGCAAATAATTTAATCAAAAAATTACTCTAAATATGGGATATTGATCACTTATAATGAGCTTTGGAGTGCCATGAAATTTATGAACTATATTGAGAAAAGTGTAGGCTAATGTACCATAAACAAATGGCTATAATAAGGAACAAAAATTATAATAATTGGTGGGTCAATACATAACTACCATGATATCATTTTTACCCACAGATTGTAGTAACCAAATAATAAAATACATGGAAACCTCCTCCAAATGTTGGCTAGGGATAGATAAAGGTTATAAAAGACCTTATGTCTTAATGGTTTAACCTTTGTTCTATTGACATATCATGCATTCAACCACATAATTTTGTACATCCCCCTTGACTCCTTCCCAAAAAGAAAATTCTTAATTATATGAAATGTTTTCAAAAATCCTGAGTGACCTCCCAATGGAGATGCATGAAGTTTTTGAAATATTTTATTTTTGAGGAGAGAATGATTACAAAGGTATAATCTATCTTTATTCCATAATGTGTTCCCCTTCCATGTAAATTTTTCAGCTCCCCCAAAACCTTGTTGAATATTTTGAATCAAATCATGGGTAGCATTGTCATTCTCCCATTTTAATCTTGCTTCCTCTAGAAAATTTGTCTAATAATTAGTCATTACATATAAAAATGCCCCAACTAATTCATCCTTCCAAGATAGGGCATCTACTAACACATTCTATTTTTATTTCTTATATACTATTTCAAAATAATATCCTAACATTTTAGTAACCCATTTTTTTTGTTCTCCAAATGACAATTGCTGTTCCAAATATATAGGCTCATTCTCTAAGATAAGTCACTATGTATGATCCCATTTTTAGGTGAGGAAATTATCCCATGAATTAATCATTTAAAAAAGGTATTAATACACATTGTGTTATATACAAAAATATATAATAAGTGTGAATGTGTACTAATATGTGGATAATATCAATGCATAGAAAATAGATTCAAACATAGTGTCATGGACATGATGCGTAAATTAAATAGCACACAATAAAACTCAATGCGATGAAATTAAATAATGCATACTCTATGTTTAATCAAAAGTCACATAAATAAAAAGGGAAACACGTAATGTAAAATCAAATATCACATAAAATTAGAGTAAAATAGTAATCAAAAGAAGGGTTTCACAAATAAATAATAAATCATTGTACCATGTAACATGTAATAGCATCAATCATGCATATAAAAATCAAGGATAATCTACATACTAAGTTTATGTCATTGTTGCATACTAGAAAATACAAAAAATAGTAAAATATTACTAAGTAATATGCATTAGAGAAATTAATATATAATCAATGTAAATTACTTCAATATGATCAATTCAAATATTCTTACAATTATTAAAATCATGTAAATTAGTAAACTTACCCTAGTAAGCACATGCCCCTAAAGTAGGAAGGTATATCATAGGTTTAGGAGTGTCTTGCAACTATGTCCATGTCACATGAAATATTTATGTCTTGCATCTAACTCATATATATCATGAAACACATATTCATAGACAAATTGAATATATAATATAATATATGTGATGAAGCATAAATTAATCATGTAAACATGAAATAGATGTCATGTATAGGTAGTAGTTTTTTTTGTATTTTTTATTTTTTTAATAGTCTAAGATGATCGTGTGAAAAAATGACATAAGTGCATGATGTTCATAGGATTATTTATAGATTTTCCCTCAATTGAAGTTGAATGATACACCCTTTTACAAAAATTCACTATGATTACAAATGGTCTTAATTAGTTTGGTTTGAACATGCCATTTATTTCCCTATTTGCATTTGTAGTTTTTTAATTATCTTTTAGAACAAGTCACCAAATTCAAAATATCAATTTTATATGCCTTAATGATGAAATTATGATATAATGTGAGGTGATTTTTAGCCTGTATACATCTATCATCTAACATTTATAACTCATGTAGTTACTTTTATTCATACTCATTATCATTAATATTTCATTTGAAAGAAACATTCAAGAATGATATATTTAGCTCTAAATCTAAAATTTGTTATGTATCATACATAAAATAATGAATAGACCCATTTTAATGACCATAATTTCTTATTTTTTTATAACACAACCAAAAAAGTTAATGGAATAGTTTACTTATAATTTAGCATAGAAGCATGCAATGAGATCCATAACTATATTACAGCCAACATAGGTACTAGACTAAGTGCATAACCTATCAATGGATTTTTTAGGAATAAATTTTTAACCACCCATTATTTAGATAGAAGTGGGTCAATGTGGCCATACCCACTCACCTCTATCTAGGTAACATGATGTGACTCTACTAAAGGAGTTGTTAATACCTTATGCCCTTCCCCAAGCACCTATATAGGCTATAAAACAACCAGTACCTTGTGGGTAGTACCATCAAAGTCTAATAAATAAAGGTAGAGTAAGATCAGATTCAATAAAAGAATCATTAGACCAAGCTTTTTTAAGTAAGATTTATCAAAATCATAACTAGGAGATAGAGATCAAGGGAAAAATATTATTAACCATGCTTAATTTTTGCTTAAGAACATCTTAGCAATTACAAGTAGGGTACAAGTTTAAGACTATCTTGCCTAAGGATCACTAGGTCTTAGGATATATCTAACGTTTCTCCTTGTCTTAGTCCATGGTCTTAGGTTAAGTATTCATATTAAATATTTAAATATTATATCTACTTAAGCCTAAATTATAAGATAAATTCTTATTATAATCATATAAGTTCACAATCTCAGTCTTATCAATTGAGACTATGAATCTGTTTATATATATATATATATATATATATATATATATATATATATATATATATATATATATATATATATATATAAACAGATTCATAGTCTCAATTGATAAGACTGAGATTGTGAACTTATATGATTATAATAAGAATTTATCTTATAATTTAGGCTTAAGTAGATATAATATTTAAATATTTAATATGAATACTTATATATATATATATATATATATATATATATATATATATATATATTTCTAAACATAGAGTACTTGTTCATGAATCACAAGATGCTTATTGAGGAATATCCATGTTTATAAGAACTTAAAAATGAATTAAATTATTTTCAATGTGAATTTATTATAAAAAAAGACTAACTAAATCTTAATTCTATTCAATTAAAATGAATTGATTTAAGATCTACCCATATATTATTATATAATTACTTATTAATTGACATGAAATAATTGTTTAGATAAGTTTATATTAGATACTAGGTAATTATTCCTATATAGCCTTAGTTCATAAATCATCAAGTTATTACAACTCCTCACAAGATATTAAATGAAATTAATCCATTAATTTACCATTCTAGTTATAAATATTTAATTTAACCAATTGTGAGGTTGCAATCCATACATTAATGAAGTGTCAACAATTTCATTCATTCATCCATGTAATTATTAGGATTAATAATGGATATGGATTAGAAAAGTTCATATAAATATAACTTTCATCCTCACCCAATACAATAAATAATAAAAGTAAACATATCCAATGAATATTGTTACCTAGCTTAAATAAGCTTGTGCTTATATTGACTCATATAAGTAACTTTGGCATACCTGACATTATGTCTCATTTCCTTATATTTTAATAAATAATTAATCAAACCATAATCAAAACATAATTGATATTTGAGTCAAACACTTATGATTGCATATCAAATATTTAATTATTTTCTCAACCACTATACCAATGCTTTATAAACATAGTCAAATACATGATCAAATCACTACTAAAATGCTACAACATTCAAATCAAAATTTAAGCTATTTATTCCAAATAAGTAATCAGGATCAAATATTTAATTCATATCAATTTATTAATACCATATTATTCAAATAACCCAATGACCAACTATAATCATTCATGAGTAAATATTAGTGTTACATTTCATCATTTTGTATTAAAAATAATTATGACACATAAAACAAAATTTATGTATAATAATTTTAATTCATTTTTAATTAATAAAAATATCCCATAATAAGAAGAAATGAATCCTATCATTTCACTCAATCCAATGAAGCTAATCCCACCTCACCAATCCCAATGATCCCAACCATAAGTAGCCCTAGACCAACCCAACCATTAGTTGGATACATATCAGGGTAACAAAAAATTGATGGACAAAGGATTAATAAACAATCAAGCTTGAAAACATACCAATAAATGACCAATGAAATAAAACCAAACACATAATCCAACCCACTAAGATCCATTAACATGGTACCTAATTACAATTGTAGCTCTATTTTTAAGCTACTCAATTTATGGGCCATATTATATTTCAAAATATAATATATATTTTAAATCTATTTTATCATAGTCATCTTCATGTACTAATTTAATATACATTTAGGAGATAAAATAAAACCCATAAAAATAAGATAATAATTCATCCAAAAAATTAAAACTTAAGTAAACCTTCAAGTCAAATTATTAAAAAGAAAGTTCAATTGAAACCATTTATATAATTATAATAATTAAATAATCAACAAATTAATTACCCCAAATAGGTCAATGTAATCACACATGATGATTATCCCAATTATAACTTTAATAATTAATTTAATAATTAAACATGATTTCATATCCCTGAGTTAGAT
Source organism: Torreya grandis (assembly GCA_037957365.1). Lineage (NCBI taxonomy): Eukaryota > Viridiplantae > Streptophyta > Pinopsida > Cupressales > Taxaceae > Torreya > Torreya grandis. Next base: position 507,043 of record JARHVA010005171.1, on the reverse strand, counting down.
AATCATAACTTTAAAGATGCACAAAAAACAAAACCAATAAAATGAAAATAATAATATATTATTCTAAAAAACTCTACAATTATTTTGAGCCCCTATGGACTCCATATGATCCTTGTACCCCATAATATTCATAGTTTGAAATAACCAATAAGCCTTTTCCTTTTATATTTTTCTTTACTATATTTTCTTAACCATAATTATACCTAATTAAGTTTTCTAAAATAATAAAACTAATCAAACCCTAGTTACATTTTACCATAGTCAAGTCATATGGTTCTCTAAAAATAATCATCAACTTAATAACAATTAATCCACGGCACCAAAATAAATCAATAGTCACCATAAGCCATATGGATTTTATTTTATACATAACTATCAATAAAACAAACATAGTCATAACCAAATAAAACACACAATTACCATTACACATAGTCAACCTTAATAACCCAATAAGAGTTTTGAATAATATGATTTCTCCATTCCAAAAACCCATATTCCTCAAGATATAAAAAACACACAATCAACTTCATAGTAAAAATTATCAACATCATATAAACCATGACCTATCTATGGACTACCCCTATTAAAACATAATGATACACCCACACACAACCATTTTAAACTAAAAACCATCTTTATCAATATCCTAATAAAACATTATAAGTGCATAATAGAGACACTATCAATAACATAAATCCAACATGATGTCCCTTATTAGGGTTTCACCTAAATTTGAAAAGAATGATTAAGTTTTAGTTAAAGACATAATACTTTCCATTTGATTGTATTTATAAAAATAAACTCATAATTTTAAATACATTACTTGGTTGATGAAATTCAACCACAATATTTTTCCTTCTTTTCCATCCTCCAATCATAAAAACTTGTGTCTATTTTCACAAAACTAGTCACTTAATAAACATAAAAACAAATTCTAGATAACTCTCCACAATCCCTGCATGGCTATCAAGATTAATGCTTCCAAATACAATTTCAATCCCTAAAATTTATCATGCGAAACTTATTCACATTCCCTTTGGCTACCATGCAAAAACATTTTGTAGATTTTTCCAAATGTTCTAAACTTCCAAGATTGAATTCCCAAAATCAATGCAATGAACCCTAAAAACCAACCACAGTCTCTCGACCCTCTTGCATAGTAATGCAAACTAATGCCATGACCCCTAAATCATTGGCTTCCATTAAAATACACCAAACTAATTACCATGACCCCCATATGGGTTGATAGACTAAACTAAGTCATCGATCTCAAATAGTGACTTAACCACATGTAAATCAAACAAGTAAGGTATGCAAAATAAGGTAGGTTAAAACACACAAACCATCATGCCTAGTTAATACAATGCACAATTTTAAGATTATTTAATATAAGTTTGAAACCATATAAGGTCTTATTAAAACCACTAAGTCATAACTTTTAATATAAACAAAAATATCATCAAATGTCAAAGATCAAACACAAAATTAAGAAAGATGATGAAGATTGGAACCACTATTAACACAAATAATTACATAACCAATTAGACTATCAAAGTCGATGAGTAAAAAGATCACAAAAATTGCACAACACTAGATTGACATAAATGATAAAATCAATAAGAATCTACCAATCATGAATTACTTAGACTCAAATAATGATGGTATTATAAATGATAGTATCGAATAAAGAGATGTTTTTACAAAATTAAAAATTGACTCAAATCAATATTTAAAGAAATTGATCATAAAATGATAACACATAGAAGTTAATTAATACAAACATAATGTTGAAATTATTAATACCAACAAGCACTACTTTACGTTTAATTTCACTATTTCATTTATCCATTTGCTTCTCCATGTTTTTTTGTTGCTCGATTCTAATCACAACATCTAAGTATAATAAATGTGATAAAAAAATTTAAATAATACATCTAATTAAATAATGAACTTGTAAACATTAAACAATAATATCAAATTTTATAATGAAATGTAATCCATAATTGTCTCAGTAATTATAATGAAAAAGTATCAATGTAGATCACTAACTTTAATACCAAAGTAGAATAAAAAAATATGTCTCAAACAGTTCATAACTAGACTATATCATCACAATGAGTAAAATTAAAGTAAAATAGGGTCATGACATCCTCCCCCACTTGGAAAAGAGTCATATTGATTATCAAAACAACCTAGGATAATATTGTCTGAAAAGACTCTTGTCTTCTTGTGTAGCACTTATTTCTGATAAAGGATCCCATTGAGCCAATGCTTGGTAAATCTCATAATTTCTCAACTTAACATTATGATGATCTAAGATCTTCACTTGATCCAATTTCATCTTTTTCTTTTTCAAAACCTTAATATGAGTCCAATCCAAAACATTAGATGGATCAAGAATATACTTCCTCAACAAATTAACATAAAACACATTGTGAATATGATATAGGGAAGGTGGATGGTCTAGTTGATAGGCAACATGACTAATTTTCTCTAGAGTTTAAAATGGTCCTACAAATTGAAGTGCTAGTTTGGAATAATTTCCAAATTTAATTGAGATTTTTTGTGATCTAACACATAGAAAAACCTTATCCCCCACTTATAATTCATGTGGTTTTCTTTTCAAATATTCATAACACTTTTCCTATTTGATGTATCCTTTAAATTTTTCTTTATAGTTTCCATTTGCTTATCATATTATTACAAAACATTAGGACTAGCAATATTCCTATTTTTAATACTTTTCTAGCTAAGTGGAGTTCTACACTTGCTACCATATAAAGCTTCAAAATGATCCATTTTAATCATTGAATGATACATAATATTATAAGGAAATTGAACTAAGTGTAAATAATCTTCACATTTACCTTGTTGATTCATAACATATATGTTTAGCATGTATTCTGCAACCTAATTTAATCTTTATATCTAACCATCAATTTTTGAGTGATAAGACAAACTAAAGTTCAACCATGTACCAAAATCAATAGTTAGATTTTTACAAAATATTGAAGTAAAAATTTAATCTTGATAATAAATAATTACTTTACGCATACCATACAACTATACTATCTCTTTCATAAACTATGAAGCAAACACAGATGCATCATTAGTCCAATTTCTAGCAATGAAATGACCAACTTCTATAAATGTATCTATTACAACCAAAATAGTGTCGTGTTTACTTTTAGATTTTGTCAAACTAGCTATGAAATCTAATGAATTCACATCCCACTTATTTCATGGTACATCATGAGGTTACCAAAATCCTCCTAGATAGCAATATTCAAATTTCACACACTAGCATTCCAAACATCTTGAAATAAATTCATCAACTTCATGTTTTATTTTATGTGAATAATACATCCTTTTAAGTTCATGGGTCATCTTCGTGACACTTGTATGAGTAAAATGAGGTGTTATATGCACTTATTTCAATAAAATATTTCTTAAGTCACTAGACTTAAGTATATAAAGTCTATTTTTATGTCTAATTAAACCATAAAAATCAACTAAAAAATTACAATTTTTTTTTTCAATAGGCCTATTATCCAAATTTTCCATTACATCTTGGAAAAGTTTATTAGAACACTATTATTCTAATAATTCAACTTTGAAATTATTATGCAGAATAGATAAGGTAGTAAGGTTTGTGTGTTAGCTAGGTGCATTAACAACATGATTTTTCTTACCTTTCACATATTAAATATTCATATTAAAATTTCTTAAAAATTCTAGCCATCTATGCTAGTGCACATTTAGATCATCCAGGGAAAATAAATATTCTAAGCTATGGTGATCATATTTTACATTAAAATGCTTACCCAATAAAAAGTGTTTCCATTGCTTCAAATCATGAATAATGGTAGAAATGTCAAGGCCATAAGTGGTGTAATTTTTTTCGTGATCCTTCATTTTTTATGATTCATAAGACATTGTTGTACCATCTTGGGTTAACATACCACCTAAGCCTTTTGTAGATGCATCAACCCATATTTCAAAATTTTCATTTTGATCTAGTACAGGTATAGGTGTTGAAGTTAATAACTCTTCAATTTTTAGAAAATCTTATTAACATTCAATAGTCAACACAAATTTCTTACCCTTTCACCATAAGGACATTATTGGGCTAGCTAACTTAGAAAAAAATTCAACAAATCTTCTATATTAACTAGCCAATCCCATAAAACTTTGTACTTCATGTATATTTTTAGGAGTAGATCACTCTTGAATAAATTTAATCTTTATTATACCCAAAACAATACCAAACTATGATATAATATGACCCAAATAGTATATCTCAAATTGAAAGAAAACAAGTTTAGATAGCTTAACAAACATTTTGTGTTGCCTTAGCCTTTGTAACATGAACTGCAAATGTTATTCATGCTCAGTTACATTCTTGGAATAAATTAGTATATCATCAAGGATACTAGAATAAAATTATTTAAAAAATTCCTAAATACACTATTTATTAATTTAATAAATGCAACAGGTGCATTAGTCAAACCAAAAGGCATTACAATGAACTCATAATGTCCATATCTTATTCAAAAAGCATTTTATGAATATCTTTTTCCTTGATACTCAGATAGTGATAACCTTATCTCAAATCTATATTTGAAAGACATCCACATCCTTCATTTGATCAAATAGATCATCTATCCTTGGTAAAGGACAATGATTCTTAATGATAACTTTTTTAATCATGTAATAGTCAACACAAAATCACAAGGTTCCATCTTTATTTTTCACAAAGCCCACTAGTGCACCCTAAGGTGATGCTTGGTCTAATAATATTATTTTTGAATAGTTATTATAGTTGAGATTTTTTCTCCTACAAATATCCTACATTCATATGATAAGGTTCCTTAGATACAGGGGCTACCCCTAAAGTGACATTAATAGAAAAGTCAAATTCATGCTTGGGAGGCAAACTAAGTAATTTGTATGGAAATTCATCAAAAAAATCTTTTAAAAATGGATGTTTATTAAATTACATTATTATTTTAGGTGCAATTTATAACATCAAAACAATATACAACTTGAAACCTTTACATACTAATTTATTTTGGTATAAGCTTGCGATTAGCTACATACTTTTGGTTTTAGCAAACCTTGAATTTCTATAGGTTTTCCCAAATCATTACAATAATAAACCACTTTGTTACAATAGTCCAAATTGGCTTTATATTATTTCAACCAATCCATGCTTGATATAATATCAAAATATCAGAGAATAATTATAAATAAATTTAATTGGGTTTGAAATATAGCTAAGTATACTCTTACTCCCTCAAGACACTTAGTAATTGATACTCTTTTACTTGAGTCAAACTCAACCTTCCAAAAATCCTTCAAAGTCATCATATTCAAATTAAAAAAATTTACTAACTTAGGATCCATTAAAATATTAGTTAATCCTAAATCAAACAAAATTGAAACAAAAAAATTATTTATTTTACCTCTACTTTCAATTGGAGTTGCTTGGAAATTAGTATTTCTAAATTGTCAATTACTACATACACTCTATGATTAAATGATTGTCCACATTTTAGCTTGAGATAATGTTTATATTGGTGATTATCTCTACATTCTAAACATACTATAATTCTTTATGGAGTCATAGGAATAGTATTACCATGGTAGTAGGCATACTCTGATTACCTTGAGTTGAATTCCTTTTGAAATTAGTAGTCTTAGAAGAATTTGAATTATGTAAATTATTATTATATCCTTGAAATTTATTGAATCCATGTGTACTCATTATGAATCTATGGTTAGAATAGTATTTCTCTAATTTCTTAGGAGAAGGAGACATATTTTTACTCTTAGATTATTTTCTATTCTATTTAAAATCTTGTCTTGCCTTTTACCAAGCCATCACTTTTTATTCTTCTCTATACACAAATTCAATCACTATTGTTAAAGTCTTAAGATCAGTCTTAGGAGAAGGAGACATATTTTTACTCTTAGATTATTTTATATTCTATTTAAAATCTTGTCTTGCCTTTTACCAGGCTGCCACTTTTTATTCTTCTCTATGCACAAATTCAATCACTATAGTTAAAGTCTTAAGATTAGTGATTCACATCATGCATTAATATTTATTTCAATGTAAACTTAAAATTAGTGAATTTAGTCTCTTCATCATGAACATAATTAAAATGATGAAGTATATTCAAATACTTATTTTCATAATCAGTCATAGTCATATTCTCTTATTTCATCACCTAAAAATTAGGATTTTCTAGTCCTTGAAGTTGGAAATAAGATACCTTTTTTTGAATTGCCTTTCAAAGGTAGGCTAGGTAAGAGTCATAGGTTGGTAACCTTATAAATTACATAGATTTTTCTAATAAATAGTTGTAGCTCCTACTAATTGATAGGTTTCCACTCTTACATTCACACTAGAGGACATATTATGCAGATTAAAATACTTCTGAAAATGTACTAACCATGAATCAACTACATCAACTAATTCCTCACCTAAAAATGTTTGTGGAGGCAACTTATACAGCTCCTTACTAATGTGATCATCCATATTACCAAGAATATTTTGAATTTTTGGTTTATCCACTTGGATTTCATCTCTGACTAGAATTTTATCATCTTAGAACACCTTTTATATTATTCATCCTTCTCTCTTAGGTGTACAATTTACTTTGAATGAAATTTAATGTAGTTAGAATTCCATTCAAAAGTACTTCTTAATTAGTGTTAGGGTTATTTTCCTCATGGTTAAGACCCTTAACATTATCATCAACATTATTAAGAGGTGGTTCCTCTCTCTTAGGAATATTGTCCCTACAACCTCTTCCTCTACCTAGATTACAATTTCTTGGGTTATTGTTTTTTTATTTTAGATCTTGTCATCATTAGCATGTGGTGAAACAAACAATGACTCATCACAAATCAACAAGAAACATTTACCAAATTTCCCTAGAGTATTAAATAGTTCTTTGATACCACTATTTAATGACCAATTTTTTTAACACATAATTTAATAAATTAATGGAATAGCTCACTCAGTTTTTATCATAGAAACATGTAATGAGATCCATAACTATGTTACAACCAACACAAGAACCTGACTAAGTGCATAGCCTATCAATGACTTCTTTAGGAAGAAAATTTTAACTACCTAATATTTAGATATAAATGGGTTAGTGTCTTCATACCCACTCACCTCTATCCACATACTATTGTGTAAATTTTCCAATGGAGTGGTTACTAACTTATGCCCTTACTCAAGTACTTGCACAAGATATTAAAAAAACTAGTAATTCATGGGTAGTGCCAACAAATTCTAATAAACAAAGGTAAAGTAAGATTAGATTCAACATAAGAATCATCATACTAAGCTTGCTTAAGTATGATTCATAAAAATCACAACTAATAGATAGATATCAAGCAAAAAAAATTATTTCCAAAAGCAATGCAAAGTAGTTGAACACCTTTTTAGACTAAAATCAACCAATGTATGAAGTTTGACATGTCAATTGCTGAAGGTAAACAAGCTTTGATTGATGTTTCAATAACCATTATTATGTTTTGCTTAGGAACATGTTACCAATTATAGGCAGGGTATAAGTTACAGACTAGCTTACCTAAGGCTCACTAGGTCTTAGGATAGATCTAATATTTCTATTTGTCCTAGTTTGTGGTCTTAGTTTAAGTATTCATATTACTTATTTAAATATTATAACTTCTTAATCCTCAATTCCAATTTACATTCTTATTATGACCATATAAGTTCACAATCTTGGTCTTATCAATGAAGAATAAGAAATCATTAATACACACACACACACACACACACACACACACACACACACATACATATATGTGTGTGTGTGTGTGTGTGTGTGTATATATATACATGTGTATATATATATATATATATATACATATATACATGTATATATATATACATGTACATATGTATGTATATATATATATATATGTATATGTATATGTATATATGTATGTATATACCTATATATATATATATATATATAGGTATATACATACATATATACATATACATATATATATATATATACATATATACATGTATATATATATACATGTATACATGTATGTATATATATATATATATATATATATATATATATATGTATATGTATATATGTATGTATATACCTATATATATATATATATATAATGATTTATTCAAAACATAGAGAACTTGTCCCTCAAGCCCAATATGCTTAGCTAGGAATAAGCATGCTTTTAAAAACTTAAGAATGAAGTAAATTATTGTCAATGTAATTTTATTATAACAAAATACTAACTAGATCTTAATGTTATTCAATTACAATGAATTAACCTATGATTTACCCATATAATCCTATATTAGTACTTATTAATTGACATGAAAGAATTATCTTTAAGCAGTTAATTTCATATTAATTACTAGGTAATTATTCTTATATGAAATTTATCTCATAAATCATCAATTTATTATAACTCCACACAAGATATTGAACTGAAATTAATCCATTATTTTACTATTCTAGTTATCAATATTTAATTTAAATAATTATCAGGTTACAGTCCATACATTAATGAAGTGTCAATACTCTAATTCATTCATCCATGTAATTAATATGATTCATAATTTATAGGGACTAGAAAATTTCATATAAATATAAATTTCAACCTCACCCAATATAATAGATAACAAAATTAAACATATCCAAAGAATGATGTTACCTAGTTTAAATAAGCTTGTGATTATATTGACTCATACAAGTAAATTTGACATACCCAACATTATGTCTCATTTACTTATATTTTAATAAAGAAATAATCAAAACATAATTGATATCTAAGTCAAACACTAATAATTGTATATCAAATATTCAATTATTTTCTCAACCACTATACTAATGCTTTATAAACACAACAAAAGACAAGATTAAATCACTACTAAAATGCTACAATATTCAAATCAACATTTGAGCTATTTATTTCAAATAACTAATGAAGATCAAATATTGAATTCATATCAATTTAGTAATACCATATTATTCAAATAACCCAATGACCAACTATAATCATTCATAAATAAATATTCATGTTATGTTACATCATTCTATATTAAATATAATTATGACATATAACATAAAATTTATTTGAATTCATTTTTAATCAACTGAAATATCTCAAAATAAGAATAAATGAATCCTATCATTGCACACAATACAATGAAGATAATTTTACCTCACTAGTCCTAATGACCCCAACCATAAGTGTCCCTAGACCACCCAAACCATCATTTAGATATAGATCAGGGAAACAAAGAATCGATGGAAAAAGGATTAATAAAAATTCACTCTTGACAACATACTAATAAATGATTAATGAAATAAAACCAAACACATAATCTAACCCACCAATATACATAAACTTGATACTTGATTACAACTGTATCTTTATTTCTAAGCTACTCAATTTATGGGCCATATTCTATTTTAAAATATAATATGGATCATAAATCTATGTTATCGAAGACATCTTCATGTACTAATGTAATAGACGTTTAGGAGTTAAAATAAAACCTGGAAAAAAAAGATAAAAGCACATCCAATTAAAAATAGAATTTATGCATAAATTTAGGTCATGTTATTAACAAGAAAGTTTAATTGAAACCATTTATAGAATTAGAATAATTAAATAATCAAAAAATTAATTAACATAACTAGCTTAATGTAATCATGAGTGATAAGTATCCTAATTATTACTTCTAGAATTAATCTAATAATTGAACATGATTTCATAACCTTGGGTTAGATAATCATAACTTTAAAGATTCATAAAAAATCAAACTAGTAAAATGAAAATAATAATTTATTCTTCCCCAAACCCCTATAATTATTTTGAAGTTCTATGGGGAATCCCTTTCATCCTTGTCCACCATAATATCCATGGTTTAAAAAAACCAATAGGCCTTTTCCTTTTATATTATTATTTCTTATAATTTCTTAACCCTAATTATACCTGATTAAGGTGTCTAAAATAATAAACCAAATCAAACCATTATTACATTTTAACATAGTCAAGTCATATGACTCTCTATAAATAATATTTAACGTAATCATAATAAACCTGAGCCACCAAAATAATCCATTAGTTGCCATAAGTTGTATGGATTTTATTTTATACATAACCATCAATAAATCAAATGTAGATGTAACCAAATAAAAAACATAGTTGCCATATAGAAGGTTTTAATGACTTCTACCAAAATCTAATCAAATATTTGACACCATAAAAGTTTAAACCCAAACACTAATAAAAACCTAACTTTAATATTTAAAAAAATCATTCCACATAGTCAAAATTTATAGCCTAATAAGACTTTTAAAGAATACAAATTCACTATTCCACAAACCCATTTTCCTCATGATAGAAAAATCAAAGAGTCAACTTCATAGTCAAAATAATCAACATATATTTAAACCCATGACCTCTCTATGGAATACCCACAATAAAACATAATGGTACACCCACACAGTCATCTTAATGCAAAAATAAAAATTGTCAATAGACTAAAAAAATAATGTAAGTGTTAAACCTAGCCACCAATAATAACATAAAACGAACATGATGGTCCTTATGATGGTTTTACCTAAATTTAAAAGGAATGATTAAATTTTTAACTAAATCCCTAATACTTTCCATTCAACATTATTTCTAAAAATAAATTCTAAATTCTAAATACATTACTTACTCTTTTGATGGAAGTTGACCACAATAGTTTTCCTACTCTTCCATCCTACAAGCACAAAAAATTGTCTATTTTCACAAAAGTAATCACTTAATAAACACAAAAATAAACCCTAGATAAATCTCCATAATGCCTCTATGGCTATCAAGATTAATACTTCCAATAGTAGTTCTAGTCCCTGTAATTCCACTTACAAAATAGACTCACATTCCCCTTAGATGCCATGTAAAAGACCTGGTAGAGTTTCCCTATGGTTCCAAACCTCCAATACCGAATTCCCAAAATTAACACAAAGAACACTAAAAACCAACCAAAGTTTCTTGACCCTCTTATAAGGTAATGTGAACCAATGCCATGACCCCTAAGTCATTGGATTCTACAAAAACACACCAAACTAATTACCATGACCCATATGTGGGTTGAGATCCTTACCTAAGTCCCCAAGATCAAACAATGACTTAACCACATGAAAATCAAATAGGCAAAGTATGCAAATCAAGGTCCGTTAAAACACATAAACCATCATACCTAGTTAATGTGATGCACAATTTTAAGATGATTTAATACAAGTTTGAAATTATATAGGGTCATAGTAAAACCACTAAGTCATAACTTTTAAGACAAACAAAAATATCATTGAACATTAAATATCAAACATGAAATGAATAAATATGACAAAGATTAGAACCAATTTTTACATGAATAGTTATATTACCAACCACACTATTAAATTTGATGAGTAAAGAGTTCATCAAAATTACACAACACTAGATTGATAGAAATGATAAAATAAATAAGATAGTAATCATAAATTACTTATACTAAACTAATGATAGTCTCAAAAATGATAGTATCAAATAAAGAGATGTTTATACAAAATTAAAAATTGATTCAAATCAACTTTTAAAGAAATCAATCATAAAATGATAATAGACAACAGTTAATAAAAAAATAATGACTAGATCGTTAATACTAAAAATATTGATGTTATGTTTAATTTCAATATTTCATTTATCCATTTTATTTTTTATGTTTCCCTATTTCTAAGTTCTAATCACAACCTAGCTCAAGTACTTGTCCCTTTAGTCAACAAATAGACTATGAACAACATTTGAACATCTAGGTATAATAAATGTGATAACAACATTTATATAATACATATAACTAAAAAATGAGCCTATATACATTAAGAAATAATATCAAATATTTTAATAAATTTTAATCCATAATTGTCTTGACAGTTATAATAAAAAAGCATCAATGTAGATCACTAACTATATTACTACATTAGAATAATAAAATATGTCTAAAATAGTTCACAACTAGACTATATTAGCATAATGAATTAAGTGTAACTAATTTAGGGTCATGAAACCTAGTTGATGTATGAATGCTCATGTAGTAAGGCCATAAGGTGTAAACCCTCTAATTATTCCAATATTCACCATGATTTTTAAATGTTTTGATTAAAATTCTAGCAATTATCTTATTTGTTGATTATTGTTGCCCATTTCATTATGGATAGTAAGGAATGAAAAACTTGTGAATAATTTTATATTTATCATAAAATTAATCAATATCATTTTTAAAATATGGTCAATCATCTATTATAATAGTTGATAGGAGCTCAAATATCAAAATAATATTTGTCATCAAAAACCTACATATGTCCTCTCTTATACTAAATTACAATGGTATCACTTTCACCCATTTTTAAAATTATTATGTAGATGTAAAAATGAATTTATGACCCTCAAGAAATTTCATATTTATCTTACCTATCAAACAAATCCATGCATATAAAATGGCCATGGTGATATGATAGGTTTTAATTTGATGAAGAAACATCATTCAATTTATTGTGTCATTGGCATATTTTTCATAATTATACATGTTATTGACATTATTTCTCCATTTTAAGAAAATAGTAACCCATCTTTAGTAACTGATAATAAATTTATTTTCTAATGAAGTGTCAACCAAATTTATTGTTATGGATCTATTGTATGATTAACTTTATTTCTTCCCATCTAAGACATTGAATTAAATTCATATCAAATGAACACTTAAAAAAACATCCACAAATTATAACATCCTAACATACATATCATTGTAACTTAAATTTATCATTTTTTAGAAAATTTGTAGCAGTATAGATTTATGTAATAAATTATTGATATCATTGTACCAATCTAAATTACATACACTACACATGGTCATGATAATTGATAAATACACTATTTTTATTTTAATAATTGATGTTTTCTATAAATATAGTGTATTAAAAATAACCTAATCATTAATATGATCAATAGGGAGAGAGAAGCTACACTATCCATGGCATCAACATGATGATTATCTATTCAAGGTAGACTTTCAAACAAAAAGTTATCAAAATGTGTCTAAAAATGTTATACCATATATCTATATTAGATAAAATTTTCTTATTTTGTTTGATAAATGTTTTAAACTTAATTGAAAATGATTTTTGAGTTCCCATATACCTAAAATAGTTTATATGTAATGTGCATATGGCATACAATCCTATATTTAGTGTCTCATTCTGATCTATTATTTTTATCATGAAAATCATATATAATATTTAAATGTCATATATAATATTTAAATGACATATGTTATCCTTGATGAATAATTATAAATATTCTTTCAAGAATTCTTGAGGCACACGTAGATCCATTAATGTGCATGGTCCATGAATTGTCATCAATATGATATGCCATAAGATCATCTCTAAAAGTATCATTGATTGATGTTATCTCAATTAATGGTGTTATGGATAATTGATCAAAAATCAATTGTCATTTTATGGGAATTTGAGATATGAATTTTAATTTTAATTCCATATAGAACATCACCCATTTAGATATATGTTCTAAAAAATGTCATTTTGACATGAGAAAACTTAACGGATCCACTTTTGTAATAGCATGTGTTTAATTATTGAGAATATAATGTAGAATTTTTTATGTTGAAAAATAAGACATAAATATAGATTTTACATTTTATTGAATTTTTTCTCATAATAAAATAGCATACAAATAATTTAATATATCACACATTCTTTGTGATCATCATTGCATTATGTGAATAATTAGATATTAAGTAGTTTTTATACGGTATAAGAGGCATGATGATAGGTGGATTAAGTAAATATTATTTGATTTCATAAAAAAACAAATTCACATTTGGTATCCCATTTAAACTTCATATATTTATTTAATAATCATGTGAAAGGTTGAGTTTTATTGGTTAATTAAACCACAAAACATATTATTGCTGGAATATTTCATGTAGAAATTTTAATTTTTGAAACCCATTTAGAAGAGGTATGTCTACAATAGATATGACATTTTTGGATCTACTTCAATGCCTCATTGAGATATAATATAACCTAGTAATTCTCTTTTTTAAAACCCAAATACACTTTTTTGGATTTAAGTGCATATTATAATTTTGTATTCATTTAAATATATTATAAATATATAACATGGTCATATTGATGTTGAGATTTGGAAAGTAAATAATCTACATAGTATTTTTTATTCCCTTTTTTTTTACACTTATAAACATGAATACCACCATATTTCATACATATAGACCCTAGAATCATAAGCAAATGTGTGTGTGTGTGTGCACGTGTGTGTGTGTGTGTGTGTGTGTGTGTGTGTGTGTGTGTGTGTGTGTGTGTGTGTGTGTGTGTGTGTGTGTGTGTGTGTGTGTGTGTGTGTGTGTGTGTGTGTGTGTGTGTGTGTGTGTGTGTGTGTGTGTGTGTGTGTGTGTGTGTGCACGCGCGCTTGTGTGTGTGTGTGCACGCGCACGCACGCGCGCGCGCGTGTGTGTGTGTGTGTGTGTGTGTGTGCGCGCGCGCGTCTTTGTGTGTGTGTGTGTGTGTGTGTGTGTGTGTGTGTGTACCTATCTAATTTTATTGTAAACTATTAGAGAAAATTGTAAACTATTAGAGAAAATTTACTAGCTATGTGTTACTATTTAAGAGGCTAAAGAGTTCCCAGAGTTTAGTCATGAATGCTAAAGAATTTATTGCATTATCATAAGCCCCAAGATTAACATGTCAATATATTAAGTCAGTCATCAAATTTATCCTTAGTCTATTATTATCATAGTTAGGTGCCATGTGTCCCCTTCTGGTATAATCCATGCTTAAAGTCACTTTGGTCCATGATTGTGCCATATGGTAAGATCATGGGGCCATAGGCCCAATTCTAGAGTTTAATACCTTTAAGCTTCTAAGTATTGGGATGTTTCCACCTAGAAACATCGTAAATCCCTGGGCCCCTAAAGGAATTAATGGGTTTGTGATTGATTATAAGTTATAAGCTCCTTAGGATTCTAAGTATGGGCATGTTGTCACCCAAGATCATCTTGGGTACTCAAGCCCCCATAGGCATTCAGTAGTTTCTTGGGACCTTCAAAAGTCCCTAAGGGTTTGAATCCCTAAGATGTTGCCATATGGTGACATCATGAAACTTTGATTCAATTGAACCAAAGGAACCCCCTAAGGTTCTAAGTCCCTAGGATTCTACTACTTGGAAAAATCATAGAACACTAGAGGTATTATGAATTAAATACCTTGCTAACTCACACTGACCTTGCTGACTACTTGAACCACTAGGATGATGCCTCATGGCATAATTATGGGGTTTGAAATATGGGGAAACTTTAGCCAACTTTAAAAGTATAAAATTAGCTATGGATAGAACTAAAAAAAGATAAATCAATAAATGGATAAGGTAAGAACTTACTAAAAATCTAAATCTATAAATAACTAAGGCAAATAATAAATACAAGGAACAATTGACATAGAAAATTGACTAAGGGAGAAAATGAAGAGAAATATAGAGAACATCTTGACAAATGTAGATTAGGCTAGGGTAAGGATAAATATGCATGCTAGTGTACTACTTCCATTAATTTTATTGATTTTAACCCTACATCCCTTATAAATACTCATATAATATATAGAGGGGTGATGATCACATAAAATGATAAAAATAAAAATAAGGAGGCATCGAGGTCTATATAAATATCTCAACACTAAACCAATATTCTCATTGGTTTAGTCAATTAATAAAACTACAAGGTAAGTTCAACCTATCAAAACATCTCTTAAATAGCTACTCAATTATATGAGCTAAGTAGTTTATTGATTCGGAGATAATAATTCTAGCATTGGCACTAAACCCATTAAATTACACCAAATACAAGAGATGAAATGATAATTTTACTAAAATTTAAAAGTAAAAAATCATGTGTTGGTTTTTAAATTCCTCTTAATTCATTTATTAATCTTTTAAGGATGTCAATATTCAAACCTAAAGGGTTACATTGCATTATTATTCTTATAACAATGGAACCAAACTATTAAAATTCTCTTTTATATTAGTTTCCCTTGCTAAAGGAAAAAACTAAAATATATAGCTTACTGAATGATTAAATTAAGGAGATCTTCTAGAAGAGATATATTTTTACCATAATATCCTTAATATTTAGATTCTACAATCAAGATATGTTATTATTTTCAATATAAATCACAAAGTCAATTAATTTGAGTTCCATGCATAAAATTTTGGGCTTAATAATTAAGATAGATCACAACATAATATATGAATGGGAACATTGTGGATGATCATAAGAAGATTTAGGCAAGTGAAACACACACTTATTTCATTATTTAAGACATGAATCTTAAGGAACTTCCTTTATATTGATGAATCCCATCCAATAGGACCTTCAATTTGAGTATAAATTAGCTAGTTACATCCTAGTTTATAAAAGGGGTTTAACATGAAGATAACATAAATTTTCACCCATAGTTATGTCCTTACACAAAATAATATCTTCCACAATATTAGTACAAGTATATTGGCTATAATTAACATTATCAATGTGTGAGATTTCATTTGTCTATTACATAGGCATGAGGCATAGTTATTGGCCTAATTAAATAATGAAATAACAATAATCTTCAAAAATGGTCCTTATCTACGCTAATGCATATGTAAGACATTTGAAGGAGATCTAACCACCCAAAATTTTACCATCATCAAACTATTTCTCTAGGAACCCTTAAGCTTGAGACTTCCAAATCTGAACATGCTTACATCACAGTCATGAAAAGTATAGGTATCTAAAGCAAGGGTGCCATAACACAAGGGAGTGATTATGTACAAACCTAAAACCCTAATCATATTTCTTACCCAAGGAGAATCCCATTACCAATTTTAAAATATACAAGCACTAAAATGAAT
>JARHVA010005171.1:392500-485000 GCA_037957365.1 Torreya grandis | reverse complement strand
AGGATAAAATAAATTATCCTAAATAAAGGGTAATCCTAACACTCTCCTTTAATCTTTATTTAATGGTTTAAAAACAAATAATAAGGGAAGAAAAATTACTAACTCTCCCCCTTGATGAGAACTTCCTTCAATCCTAACATATTATCAAATTGTACAAGCTTTTATTTACATAAGCGATTAGTGAAAATAAAATCCATTTGTTCTTGAGTAGGATAAAAAGAGAGAAGCATTTGATTGTATTTAAGAAGTTCATGCTGAAAGTGATGTTGAATTTCAATTTGCTTGGACATTTCATAAAAAACCAAAAATTTAACTAAGGCAATGTCACTTTGATTATCACCAAAAATTAGAGTAGTCAAGGATTGAGGGTAGCCCAAATATACAAGAAGTTTTCTAAGTCAAGGATTTAAATTTTAGACTTAGATTTTGTGGAAGATAAGGATACAGTAGTCTAATTTTCACTATTCCATGAAATTGTGCCAGAACCAAAATAAAAACATAACCACTTATGGATCTACAAACTTTAGGGTCACCAGCCCAATCATAATGTGAATAACGTACCAAAGAGAAATTAATATTTGAGGTATAGTCCATGCCAAAAATTATAATAACTTTTATATAACTAAGAATTATCTTAGTATCTTTAAAATGAGTATCTTGAGGTTTAGATATAAAATGAGAAACCAATCCAATAGAAAAACAATATCAAGATGAGTATAAGTAAGATAATTCAATCTACCAACTAATTATCTATAAAGAGTTAGATTAACAATTTAAGTTTCATTGTCATTAATTAATGACACCAAGTTCACAAGGGGTAGAAATAAGTTTTCAATATAACATATTAAATCTAGATAACAAGTCATGCATATTTAGATTGAGAAATAGAAATGTTAAATTTTTATTTCCAAATTTTAATGCCTAAAAATTAATGTAAGAGACCCAAATTAGTCATTTCAAAGGTATTATTCAAAGAATTTTTAGTGAAATAAACCATTTAAATACTAATACTAGTGATGATTAAGTCATCAAAATATAAAACAATGATAACTATGCCCTTTGGAGTGTTTTTGATTAAAAAATTAGGATAATTAGAACTATGAGTAGAGCCTTAAGCTATAAAAAATTTATAGATTTTAGAGTATCATTATATATTATATTGTTTCAAACCATAAATATATTTTTCCAACTTGTAAACAAGATTTCCATTGCCTTTATTAATAAAACAAGGAGGTTGAGACATGTAAATTTCTTTATGCAAGTCACCATTTAAGAAATCACTCTTAATATCCATTTGATAAATAGGCCAATGTATGTGAGTATCTAAAGATAAAACAATTTTAATTATGGGAATCTTAGAAATATGATCAAAAGTTTCATTACAGTCAATTCCTTTAATTTGTGAAAAACTATAGTAACTAATCTAGCTTAATATTTTTCAATTTGATTATAATAAATTAACTTACTTTTAAATAATAATTTATAACTTACCAAATTATTCCCTTTAGGGAGAGGGAATAAGTCCCAAGTTTTGTTATAAATCAAAGATTTGTATGCATCATGCATTGTTTTTTTCCAATGAGGGTGACCTTGAGCTTTTTTTTAGTGTTGTGGGATCATTATTGTGCATAAGTTTAGACATCAAAGCATAATTATAAAATTATTGCCTAGTTCTATAAGTATCATTAAGATATACAAAAATTCTAGAAGATTATATAGTAGTCTTGGCCTACTTTGGCATATCTTTAGGTGGAACAATACTAGAACAAGGAGAAGGAACTTTAGGAACAACATCATGGCACAAATTCTAAGCCAAAGTAAAACATGATTTCTATAATACAAATCAAGTAGAGCATAAATAAGGCTTTTCATATGTTTGATATCATGGTGAGTGATAGGTCAGAGGATTTAGATAAGGCTTATTTGGATAACCATCCCATTATTTGGAATTTATTTGATGTGTTTCTAGATGGGTTTTTTAGTATGCCATCTTTGAGAGAGATTGAATTTCAAATTAACCTTATACCTGGAGATGAACCCATATTAAAATTACCATATCCTATGACCACACCATATTTGCATGAAATCGATATGTATGTTGAGAATATTTTATATAAGGGCTTAATTCATTTCATCATGTCCCCATAAGAAGCATCATTCATAGTTATGAATAATAAGGATGTATCCCTTTATTTATGCATTAATTATCACTATTTGAACATGGTAATGATTAAGAATCATTATCCCTTGAATAATATTAATGTGTTGTTTTATCAAATGTGAGTATCCAAGGTGTTATCCAAGATAGACGTGAAATATAGATACCATCAGTTGCATATTGTAGAGGTAGATATTTACAAAAGTGCATTTCAAACATGATATGGGACTTATGAGTTTACAATTGTACCATTTGGTTTGACTAATGACCAAAAATATTCTTGAGCCTCATAATCAAACTGTTTTTCATTTACTTTGACCATTTAATGTTTATATGTCTTGATAATAAATTGATCTATTCACAAAATGAGTAAGAGCATGAAGACCATTTAAGGAAAGTCCTACAGGTTTTATGGGAGAATCAATTGTATGACAACTTGGAGAAGTGTGCTTTTGTATAGTAAGAGGTGAAATACCTCAAGAACATCATCTCAGGGGAGGGTGTTTTAGTGTACCCCTTTAATATTTGCTCCATTATGGAATTATTAATTCCCATAAACATTTTATAGGTTCATAGCTTCATGGGTTTGGTAGGCTATTATCAATGTTTTGTGGATAATTTTGGCATAGCTTCTATAGTAATCATGTCCCACTTTAGCATAACTATTATCTATATTTCAAGTCAATTTTGGATAACACCTTATATCCTCACATTTTATAAAATAATTCATCAATCCTAGGTAAGGTATAATGATTCTTAATCATTACCTTATTCAAGTAGCAATAATTAATGCACAAACAAAGGAATCCATCTTTCTTATTCACAAATATGACTGGTGTTCCCTATGGGGACACAATGGGATAAATTTATCCCTTATATAAAATTTTATCAATATATATATATATATATATATATATAGAGTTCACACAACTCTAGTGTGGTCATTTGATATGGTGCTTTCAATATGGGTTCATCCCTTGGTACAAGGTTAATTTGGAAGTCAATCTATCTCAAAGGGGGCATACCTAGAAACCAATCTATAAACACATCAAGTAAATCCCAAAGAATGGGATGGTCATCCAGATAATACTTTTATAACTCCTTTGACCTATCACTCAACATGATAACAAACATATTACAACCCTTCTATATGATCTACTTAAATTTTATTATAGAAATCATGTGAAGGGAAATGATTCTTTTGATCCCAAATATCACCCTAGGAGTTTGAAGGTCATAAACACACTCGATAATGTTTTCATCAAAATACAACTTTGATTTAGGATCCATAAGACAATCCATTTCCAAGTAAACCTCATCAATACCAAAATTTATAATACACAAATCCATTGTAATGAAAAATACACCAAGGTATAAAACACTACTCCCTAAGCAGATAAAAAACATCTTGGCCCCTAGGGACAAATTTACTACCTAAATATCCAACTACCTAGTAGCCACCACCCCATAATGGTCCATGATAGAAGGGGAAATAAAATAGTCTAAAGCTATAGACTCAAATAATACATGACATAAACTCCATCAGTCAGAATTATGGTCTTAATGATTATTGCCTCATGCTTGCTTTGGTGGTCATCCACCATTGCATATATCATGTGTCCTCTATGCACATTAACCACTATTTGATCTAACATTAAGCCTTATACTTATTGGTATTTAGTGGTCTTAGAGGGAAATCATGTGCATAGTGATTATGAGATTCACATATAAAACACACATATCAATTATGGTCTCACCATAAAGGGGTTCTAGATAATATATGACCAAATGATTTTATTGAACTTAATGGTCTCTTGTAAATTAATTGCTAAGTCTATGTAGGTGTAGCATACTTATGGTCCTAAGGTCTACTATCACTCTACCCATGTCGATATTTGTCATAGTAGTCTATAATCTATCCATGGATAAATTGATTACTCTCTTGTTATTAATTCTACTAAGGTGGTCTATAAATAGATTGAGTTGGTATCCAACCTCCCTTAGCTATAGTTTTTTGACCTTATGACCTCGAGTCATGATGTGATTGCATCTGACCTAGAAATATCTCTTAGGCATCTTGAGTCTTTCCCTAACACTCTTCAACCAAATAGGCCTTTTTTATAATGGCTGATAAGGTCATGGGAGATATAATGTGTATTACACCAACTAACTCTAAATTCATACCTCTAATGAATCTATTTACCTAGATAGTCTCATCTTTGTATCGATTTACATATTTAATTAAGTCAAAAAACATGACATTCATATTGTGTCACTCTACCACTCTTCTTTTATAGATCATGAAACCCATCTACCTTATTCTAAATGTAATGAATGGATAGGTAGCACACTTTAAAATGTTACTCAAATAGTTCCCAAGTGAGGGAAATATGTGTCAGATAGATCCTTTTCTCATCTACTTCCCACCACATCTTATTTACATCTCTAACTAGGTGGGCTCCTAGATGGGCCTTCCTATTGGTATCATAATCATAAATTGTAAAAATCCTTACATACTAGATAAAAAATTCTATTCTAAAAATCCATCCTGAGTACCATGAAAATTATGAGGATTAATTCTAATGAAGTCCTTAACTAGGTCTCCTAATGCAGGCCTAGGAGTTGATCTAAGTTTCTCCTTTCTTGTTGTTTATCTTGGTGATGTAACCCACCTAGATCACCATATTTTTAATAATGGGAAGGACTATGAAACTTCTCTCTCAAATAATATATACTCACCTTGAGAATTTTTTGGAGAGTTCATATCAACCTTATGTTATTTTTATATAAATCTCTCGTGTAGGACATCACACATTTGTTACATGGCCAAAATAATATGGGGTCCTATATCAATAAGACCTGGCTAAATGGGAGGCTCATCCTCACTGATAATTCCATCATATTAATGTGATCAACATCCTCTCCACCTATTTAATAATAATATTATGCATATCATATATCATGTGGAAGTTAGAAAAACTAAATACTGAGAGATCCATGTGTATTAACCTAAGCTCTAATACTAAAACGTCATGCCCATTTTTTTTACATTTACAAACATGATTACCACCATATATCATGAATCTAAACCCTAAAATCATAATTATATATGTGGGTGTGTACCTATCTACTTTTCTCTCCAATTATTAGAGAAAATTTACTAATTACATGCTACTAGATAAGAGGTTGAAGAGTTCCAAAAGTTCAACCATGAAATCTAAAGAATTTATTTATCCATCATAAGCCCAAAGATTAACATGTCAATACATTAAGTCAGATATAGATTTTATTTTTAGCCTTGGACCATCACTAGCATAGTCAAGAACCATCATTCCTAAACTCATTATGGTTGTGATCATGTCATATGGAAATATCACATGCCCTTGATCCCAATACTCAATTCTAATCCCTCTTAATTTCCATGTATTGGGATGTTTCCACCTGGAATCATCATGAGCCCATAGGCCCCTGGAGGCATTAAGGGGTTTATTACTAATTTAAATGTCTAATCCCTTAAGCTTCTTAGTATCAGAAGGCTACCATTTGGTATAATCTCAAAACCTAAGTTCCCTAAAGGCATTAGGAGTTTCCTTGGGACCTTCAAAATCACCCTAAGTTTTAAGTCCTTAAGATGTTACAACATGGTAGCATCGTGGGAATTTGAGTCCCTTGAACCAATAGATTCCCCTTAAGGTTTTGAGTCCTCAATATGATTCCACTTGGTAACATCATGAAAACTTTAAAGAATTGTGGGATTAACTACCCCGTTAACTCATGTTGACACTTTCAAATCCTTTAACCACTAGGAGATGATGTGTGGTATCCTAGTAGTGTTTGGAATTTAGGTAAACTTTGAACAACTTTAAAAGGCAAAAA
Source organism: Torreya grandis (assembly GCA_037957365.1). Taxonomy (NCBI): domain Eukaryota; kingdom Viridiplantae; phylum Streptophyta; class Pinopsida; order Cupressales; family Taxaceae; genus Torreya; species Torreya grandis. Next base: position 478,966 of record JARHVA010005171.1, on the reverse strand, counting down.
TTTACTAAGGCAATAATCAACAAAAAATCCAAATTAATAAGTGGCTAAGGTAATAACTGACTAAAAATATAAATTAGTATATAGTTAAGGAAAATAGGAAATCTAAGGAATAGTTGACATAAAAAAATAGACTAAGGCATAAAATGAAGTAAAATATAGAGAACATCTTAAAAAATGAATACTAGGCTAAGGTAATGCTAAATATGCGTATTAGTGGAATACTACCATTAACATGACCAAAACTAGTCATGTATCCCTTAAAAAGATTCAACTAAGCTATAGAGGGTTGATGCTCACATAAAATGATTAAAACAAAAATAAGGATTCAAGGCCTAAATTGATTTCATAACACTAAAATAATATTTAAATTGGTTTATTCAACTAATAAATCTCTAAGGTAAGTTCAACCTAGAAAAACATTTCTTAAGGAGTTTCTCAATTATGTGAGTTGACTGGTTTATTCATTAAGAGATAATACTTATAACATTAACACTAGACCCATTATGTTACACCAAATATAAGAGACCAAATGACAACTTTACTAAAATGTAAAAGCACAAAATCATGGCTTGGTCTCTACAATCCTCCTATTTCATTAATAGTACTTTTAAGGATGTCAACAATCAAACCTAAAGGGTAATATTGCATTGTTATTACTATAAAAATATTAAGTAGGCTTTGTTAAAATTATCTTTTATAATATCTTGCCTCACTACATGAAAATTCGACAATAAATAGTTTAATAAAATGCTTTAATCAAGAAGATCTTCCACAATACATATATTTTACTAGAACGTCCTTAATATTTAGAATCTACAATCAATCTATATTTTTATTTTCAATATCAATCACATAATCATTTAATTTTGTTTCCACCCATACATTATTGGGCTTAATCCATTAAGATAAATCAAGATATAATATATGAAGGGGCATATTTTGTATGCAATAGGCTAATCATAAGAAGATTTATGCAAATGAAACATGCTATTATTACATTATCAAATCCATATTGCCTAAGAATATTCATTTAAATTGAAAAATCATGTCCAAGAGGATCTACAATTAGAGTATATGCCAATTGGTTAAATCCAAGTTTATAGAAGGGTTTTAATAGGTAGATAATATAACTTTTTTCCCATATCTAGGTCCTTACACAAAAGACTAGCTTTAACAAGATTATTACAAGTAGCTAGGATATAATTAACATTTTCAATTCATGAGATTTCATTTTTTTATTACATAAGTGTGAGGCACATCTCTAGGCCTAATTTAATAATTGAAGAATAGTCAGTCTTCAATAATGGTCCTTGTCTACTCTAATGCATCTACATGACATTTAAAGGAGAACTTTCCATCTAACCTTTTTCCATTGTCAAGTTATTACTCTAGGCATCCCTAATCTTGAAACACCCATCTCTGAGAATGTTGACATCATGGTAACTAAAAGTATAGGTATCTAAGACAAGGGTGTTGTAACACAAGGGAGTGACCATGTATAAACCTATATCCCTACTCCTATTTCTTACCCAAGAAGACTTCTAGTCCCAATTTAAAATCAAATGAGCATTGAAATGAAGATAATAATTTCATAAATATAACCAAAAAGTAATCAATAACATCATAACACATGATTATTGTGATAATGGATAGCACAAAGATGCATCACTCAGTTTCTTCCATCTTTTAATCATGGGATGATAAATAAATCCACCACCATGCATACTGTCTGAGGACTTAAAAATACACCACTATTATCTTCTTGGGAGGGTTAAGTAATCTTCCATCATGCCCAACATGGGAGGGTTGAACAATCTACCACCATGAAAAGTATTATGCATAGAAGGAAAAAATATATTGTCACTATAGCTATAAAACATTTCAATAATAGAGATATAATATTCTAGTCAAATAAAGAGGAAGTAAGTATCACCAAGGCCATTTAGTGAGAAATAAATACATGGTGGACAATGTAAATCCATGGAAAACACAATAAAATATATAGAATAAACCAAGTGGTCTTATTCAACATACAATAATAGATCAATCAAATAGAAACATAATTAATTTTATCCAAATAAAATAAGTTATAAACAAGTATTTAGAAGCCCAACTATTGACTCCAAGACCTCTTTGATGTTATCCTCTAGTTGTATAAAGGATCAAATATTTTAACCAAATCTTCCTACTCTTCTCTTCTAATCAATCTTTATTTTTGAATTGGAAAAAAGTCCCTCCAATGGATAATTCCACTTCTACATATAGATGTCTTAGAATCTACCAACTACTCTCTACTTCCTATCCGATACCATATTAATGAATCTTCTTTTCCACATTCATAATGGTTCATGGAATCTATACAAACTTATACAATTGCTTGATAGACTAACTCACCTTTTTCACTTGGCTTAAGACATAGACAATTAATAGGTACATTTGATAATCAACCACTAGAGTTTGATATGTTGGTCTACACAAGATGCAATATATTAAGGTGGGGTGAAACAAGTTTCAAAAACCACAATTAAAATTTTACCACCTATAAAACATGATAAGGATGAAAGATAACATGAGCAACATCTATAAAACCATCTAATATGATGTTTCAATAAGTTTTTAAAGATTGAGGTAAGGTTGTTAGTGATAAAACCATGCTTAGTGTAGTCTCATTCCTTCATTGTCCCTTCCATATTCCTTCACACTTAATGCATGCATGAACTTAATTTAACCTAATATATGAATCTACACACTTTGATCAAAGTATGAGCACTCAATCAATTATAAGAAGCTAACATATCAATGAATATGAGACTTCACATAGATATATTCTCACAACCTAATACACATGAATTTGACAATTTAAAAGCTCATGAGAAATGATACAATCATAATTTAATCAACATATGTGAAGATAAAAATTATATTCTTTATTTCAACATCACCTAAGGAAAATACAATCATTTTACTTTCATAATTAAGTAAATAAAACATGATTAGTAATATGTCTTTCTCATGGTCTTAATATATGATAAGTATTCATAAAAATCCTTACACACCTCAAATAGACATAGATACTAACATATATCTAGAATCAAAGTTTGAATACCACTAATCTCATAGTCATCAAATGTCAAATGTGAGCAATACACAAAATAAAGGCCTTAGAGTATTATACAATATTATGTATATGGTCATGAAAGATATGCATCATAGAAATTTGAAAAGTGGTCCCCATATGATTTAGTCAAAGGGATTGACCACATAAATAAATGGTCCCCATGGTGTGGTAAATGATTTTTTTAATTGGTATTTAGGATTAATATTTATTTGACTATAGCCAAAAAATTCATCCATAAATTACATATCATAACTAACTATAGAGTCTACAATCATATTGTTATTTGGTAATGGAAATCGTATTTTGGCTAATCCTTGTTTACATCATGATATTTTATACACATTAGGATTTTCAATTAGATTAGAAACCCACTTGGGATAGTCAATGAATATAATAAACCATGCATCTAAAAGTATCTAAATTTTATCTTCAACTAACAAATATAATTTTGAATGTATTTTTCTAGTTTTTTGTTTAAAAGGATTTGTATATAGGTACATTGTTTTTAATGAATTAAAACTGTGTCATATTCTTATAATATATAAGTAATTCCAATAAAATAACTCGAGGTAATCATTGAAAAATTATCTAATATATTTACTTCATCATCCTTAAACATGGATTATCGAAGTACTAGTCTGAAATCTCTATCTGTTCCATAATGGATTTCATCCATTTATAAAACCTAAACTATCTTCTATATATGGTGTGGTGAGAATTTTATTTAGGCCATCTAGTTACATTATAGACCCTTAAACTATAGTGTGACTATGAATATGTGTGTTGACTTTTTTCCTACATAAAATTTAATCTTATCTTATTACATTTATCTATGGATATGTGTGTTGACCTATGGTCTTAACATAATTAAGTTATATATATATATATATATATATATATATATATATATATATATATATATATATATATATGAGGTATGTTTTAGTACATTATCATCATATTACAAATTATATTATCATTACATGCTTGTGGAGGTTCCCCCAAGAAGTGGATCAGTTCTATTTATGAAGTTTTCTAATTTGTTATCAATTATTGGTGTGGATCTACTTATTTTAATATTAATATTTTTATATGTAGTTATTGATCTACTAATTTAAATTTATTATTCCAAATTTATTTGATGTATCTAAGTAATTTAATTACAAGTGGTATTGGACCTCTTTCTAGGACACTAAGTTTCTTTACCAAATATACATAAAACTTTTCCATATTTCACTTTTTGGTTATAAATGGTGTTTCAAATGTTTTAAAACTAAAAAAAATATATCATTATGGGATAAATATCTATCAACATTACTTGATTTTGTGGAGTGAGGGGTTATACCAAAATATGCACACCATTAGATAATGTTGTATATGTATGTGTGCTTCCATATACCTTCATGCGTATAGGAAGAACCCCTATTTTTATTAGATTTTATCCATAGGAAACATTTTAAAATCTTTTAATTTCTATTCATTGGTAAGTGATTAGCCCTAGGAAGTTAATCACAACCGACCTTGAAAATGGAATAGTTGAGTACATGTACGGTTGAAATATGTAGTTAAATATTTGAAACAATGGGATGAAACTATTTATGCATGAGATAAGTCTAAATGTGATCCAATAACTCTCACACACCATTTAAAATCTTAAATATGTTCTTTTGAATATCTAGTATAGAAATTTTTCTATGAGTTAGGGGATTGAAAAAACATAACTCTTAGTCCGAGAAGAATTTAAAATTTTATATCAACATAGTACTACTTTAAGTTTAAAAAAATATAAAAATTGGAATTACTTTTACACCCTTGTGAAAATTAGTAGCCAATGGATTCATCTAGGTGAGATGATCATGATAGTATAATCCTTTGGTACACTTTTGTTTCTTCACTATAACCCTAAACCCTATGCCCTTGAGTTTGTACATGGTAGTTCCAAACACCTAAGGCCAAATAAAATATTAAGACACTCCAATAAAATTCCAAGTGAGGAATAAATATAATTTAGATATTATATCTCAATTTTTTTATATGGTTAACCAACTCTACACCGATGTGCAGGGAATGGCTAAAAAAATATTTTAATGGACTCAAAGATGAAGTGTATTCAATGAAATGAATATTGGAAAATATAAATGCATTAATGATAAATATATTTTCTTCCTTTACTAATATACACATAATTCCACCATCTAATAACTCTCCATCTAGCCACTCATGTTCTACCAATCAAAAAAATCAAAGATCAAATATCAGTTTGAGAAACACGCTGTAAAAAATGGAAGTGTGAAAGTTTGATGGTAATGTTTTGGTCACTTGGACCAATAAAATCTAAAATATATTTGATATGCATTTTATCCCATGTGTATATAATGTGGTCATAATATATTTATATTTAGAACCAAATAATTTCATTTGATGTGTGTGTGTGTGTGTGTGTGTGTGTGTGTGTGTGTGTGTGTGTGTGTGTGTGTGTGTGTGTGTGTGTGCATAAAAAAATAAAAATAAAGGCCTTATAGTTACTTGGTTAATGCTTACTAATGAGCAATAAATTCACTACTAAAAAATGTGACATAAAACTACTTTAGCCAGTTAGCAATACTAAGGAAAATGGGCACTATAAAAGATTAAACCCAATTATTCTAAAACCTATATTTAGTGGTTGATGAAATCAAAAAATATAACTTGAATGACATATTATTACATGGTCTCATAGAGAACATACAAATTGATGTTTTTATGTTTAATCCAAGTTTAATATCAAATTCCATGGTTTTCACATTTAGGGAAGATAAAATATATCTAGTTCAATGACAAGCTTTCACTACTATAAGTTAGCATAGTGTTCCTACATAACCATTCCCTCAACCTACAAGATTATGTCCTTAGTAATTTTAAAATAATTGAACAAAAGGATTTTGATTAAACTATGTTATAAATTATAAAAAAGGATATAATTGTGTTGATAATAATTTTTCTACATTGAAGTGGCCAATTAATACAAATAAGATGATAAAGTATCATGACAGAGTGAGGAGGATATAGATGAAGAATCTAAAATATTCTAAACGAACTATCTTGTGACATACAATTTCTAGTATTAATAATCCATAACCCCTCAAATTTTGGGTTTCCTTAATAAACAAAAGTTTAAAATATTTATTAACTCATCGATTATGCATTAATTCATCAACAATAAATTGGTGTCATGTTTAAACTATTGTATTTAGATAGATATAGAATTTAGGTCATGATTATAAATGGTAGCAATGTCAATTTTTTAGTGAAATTTCATAATATCAAACTTGTTATGGGAGATTATATTTTATATTATCCTATGGTTTATATCCCATGGGTGGGGTAGACATTATTTTTGGAATGCAATTGATCAACCTTGGGAATGATAGAGATGAATTTTTAATATTTTTTAATGTAATTTCATTATAAATGTAGGATATTTTAAATACATAGACTATGTAAAAATATCCACACTTTATTTGTTTCATTAAATGAAGAAGATTCTCAAAAAATAGGAAGATGGATTTGTAATGTAGTTTTTTATACTTATAAGTATAACCCAAAAAGATGTCTATATATTGTGATCTACAAAAGATGTTGATGAACACTCAACTATTTTTAGAATAATTCAAAAGGACCACCTCAAAAAAAGATATCATGGTAATTCCATTTGATTACTAACATGGATTTATCCGCCAAACATAAAACCATATCTCTAGAAGAGTGATTGAAACAATGATACAAGATATGTTTGAGATAGGTATTATTAGACATAAAAAAATCTCATATTCATCCTTTGTGTTCATGGTGCATAATAAGGATGATACATGGAGTATTTCCTAAATTACAGATAATTCAACAAGTATACCATCAAATATATTATGCCTAGCCTAGTAATTCATGATTTTCTAGATGAGTTACTATTGTTGTTTAATTTACAAAACTAGATATTTATTATGGATAACATCAAATTTGGATCAGATATGATTATATCCATAAAATATTTTACATAAATCATGAATACCATTATGAGTTTTTGGTATCTCCTCTTCATCTCAAAAATGCACCCTCTAAAACACCCTATACATTTTAGAGTTTGATGAACATTATTTTAGGCCCTTTTTAAAAAAAATATTTTTGTAATTTTTTGTGGCATCCTAATATAAAAATTAAGAAATGGTAAGAACAGTTGAAACATGTGAATTAGGTACTGATAATTCTCAAACAAAATCAAATTTATGCAAATCCTTCTAAGTGTGATTTTGGAGTACAAGAGGTGGAATACTTAGGTCACATTATTTCACATGAAAGAGTCAAAGTAGACCTTTACAATATCAAATCCATGATAGAATGGAAAGTGAAAAAAAAAACCTCAAAAACATTTGAGATTTTTTGGCTCTCAAAAGTTACTATTGTTAGTTTTTGAAAACATATTATAGAATAATATCACCAATCAGAACTTTGTTGAAGAAATAATCATTCCACTATAATGAAACTATCACCAAGGCCTTTGAAATACTGAAAGATGCCATATACACCACTATATTTTTGTCTACTTTATATTTTTTAAATTATTTTAACTATTGAATGTGATGTATCAAGATAGGGAATGGGGAAAGTAATTGTGTGGAAAGGGAGACCCATTACATTTTAGAATCAAGAAATCAATTTTAATAATCTAGACTTATCTATGAGAAAGATATGATGGATATTATTCATGTAGTCAAATAATGGAGATATTATCTAATGGGTAGACAATTTAAAATAAATATTGATTATGATTGTCTAATTTTTTTGGAAAAAAACTATCATCAAAAGAACAAAAAAATTATCGATGAATAAAATGTTGGGATATGACTTTGAAATAATAAATAATAAAGGAAAAAATAATTTATTAGAGGATGCTCTATCTGGGAAGGAATAATCTATAGAGGAATTATTATGTGTAATATTCATTTGGAAATAAAATTGGTTGAATGAAGCAAGATCATAATGGTATAATGACATGGATACATAGGTTCTGATTTTGAAACTTGAACAAGATTCTAGTGGATCAAAATAAATTGAGTTGAAAGGTAATGACTTATGGTATAAATTTAGGTTGTACATGTGAAATAATTCTACCCTCAAACATAAGATATTTATAAATATTCAAGCATCTCTAGTAGAGTGACACTTGATACTTTTGAAAAAAAATCATATAATAAAGTAGGATTTATTTTGGGAAGAACTTAATGGGATATCTATATTTTTTTGGTTGAATACATGGTGTGTCATCAAAACAAAGGTGATATAATTAAGACCCCAAGTATTCTACAACCCTTTTTGATTTAAATACAAATTTGGGAGGATGTATCCATGGATTTCATAATAGTGTTGCCAAGGTAAGAAGGTAAATTTGTTAATAATGGTAATAGTGGATAGAGTCACAAAATATGCCCATTTTTTCTTTATCATAGCCATTTATAGCTAGTATAGTAGTTAATTATTTTTGAGATGTAAATTTAAATCTACATAGGACCCATAAGATCATATTAAGTGATCATGATCCTATCTTTACCAATAATTTTTTGATAGATTTATTCTCATGTTTGGGTACCCATTTGGATTATATCTCATCATATACTCCTGAACATGTTGGGAAAGCAAATATATAAAACAAATTACTATAGATTTATCTTCATTGTTTTGCATAAAAATTAAAAAAAAGGTGGATTCATTGTCTACCACTAGCATTATGATTGTATAACAATTACTTCCATACCTCTTCTAAAATGTCTCCATTTATGGTTCTATATAAGTACCAACCTCAAACCATCACCTCATCCATAAGGGTATAACCAAAGTATTGAGATTTTGAAGAACATATTCAACACTAGTAGGAGGTATTATCTATCCTTAAAGAGAATTTAATAGTGGCACATAATTAAATGAAGTAGTAATAAGATCAACACCGTATTAAGAGGAATTTTTAAGTGGGTGATTTGGTAGTTTTATTCATAAAACCATATAATCATATGTTCTTGAATCAATAAAAATAAAATAAACAAACTTTATCCTAAGTATTATGGCCCTTATTAGATCCCACATAAAAAATTTAGTGTCACATACAAGTTGGAAATACCCTAGTCTACTCACATACATATAGTATTTTATGTTTGTTTATTTAATAAGTTAATTGGATGAGGATTTTATACCCAAAATAAGTTACTATAACTAAATGAGGAATGTGGGATCACTTTAAAACTAAAGGATATCCTTCATACATGTACTAAAAGGTTACATGTAATAGATATTAATGAGTATTAGATCAAGTGGATGAGTCTTACCAACATTTATATAACATGGGAGGATTCATAAATCCTCATTAAACATTTATATTTTTTCAATTTTTTTGGAAAATTTGTTATAAGTAGGAGGGGCATGTTATGCCATTAACTTATAACATGTCTAAGGATATGTGTGGGCGATATGTGGCCTACAATAATTTTTATATTAGGGTAAGTGCATGAAGTTAGGGGACAATATCATGGACCTTTTTGGTAATTCAATCACATTAATAAATAACATGATCATGTTATTTAATTAGGGATCATGTTATTTAAATTATGGCTTATGATTATCAAGCCATAATGTGATCACATTATTAAAGAATGTGATCACATTATTTTAAATAATAACATGATTGTTTTATTATTGTTTTCAATAATATGATCATGTTAATAACATGATCATGTTACTTGTGTCATAAAAAAATAAAAACTAAACCTGAATATATATATTCATCATTTTGCATTTGAGTTTCCTTTGCTATCCTCACCTTTCATGATCGCATTGTGTGAGAGAGACAAAATCTTGATAGGAGTCCACTAAATTCATCCCAAGAAGCCATTAATTGATGATGTTTCCATATAAAATAGGTAAGTGCTAAAAATCTACACTTGTTAACCTTAATCTTTCATTATTTTCATTTTTTAACCCTAATTTTTAGTAATTTTAGTAATTTTTAGTTGTAATTTTTTTGTTTTGAACATCCCATCCTCGTAACCCTCCACAAAATTTTATTATTCATCATAAATATCCACATAATGCTCCAAAAAACCCACTTATTCCTTCTCCTATCCCTCTACCTAACCCTCCTACAGTTCCACAAAATCCCCTAGGTAGTCAGGATTTCAAATTGACATCATTGTGGGAAATAAAATTAAAATTGTAAAATTAATTAAGAAAATGAGGGATCACACTTCCACCAACCCCCATCACACCCATATATCCAATTCCATAGAGACATTATTAGGTCAAATTGAATCTATAACAATTCAAATTGATAGATGGACTTCATATTTTGATAGTTATAGGGCTTATTATGCGGGCAAATTATTAGCACTTAAGGTCAAGAACAAAAAAAATCATAAATCTCCATGTGTGCATTATTCATTAACCTAGTCATCAATGCCCCATTTTAGATAACCTCTAAATTTTTTCTAATCCATCTCTACCAACATAATTTAATCATACCCAATTTGGGATCGATGGTGGATGGTGTTTGATTATCCACCATGTAACAACCAAGAGGTCCCATTATATTTTTTGAGTAAAATCTACTATGAGTTTATCCTCAACTAGATTATAAACTTTTTTTTATTCTATTGAGTTTCAAGGCTGAGGGAAAGGATCTACATAAGATCCACTAGGTGCACATCATACACCTAATCAACCTATAGGGATCCGTATCCAAAATCCACTTGAGCCCAAGATCCCATCTATAATTTAGCAAGTTGTGGAGATTGACACTTTTCATGCTCTTAGTTTAATCATTAATATACTCATTTAACACAGGATTAGACTCTCACATACCAATGCTAGAGATACGTCACCTAGTGTGCATACCCAAACCCACCCTTATAGTTCTTGTGGAGCTAAGTACATTGGACCTTTAGATGATGATGACACTAGTGGTTCAGAAGGCTTGGATAATATTCTTATGAGTGATGACTTTTTAGCATGCACATTTAGTGTTTAGACATCAACCACTATATAGATGTAGGTATATTTTATATAAATGTCATGTTAAATTTAAGTTGTATTTGCAAAGTTAATTTAGATAATAATTAATTTACATAGAAATTAAATAATATATATGTCATTTTTTATGTTGCAGGAGGTGACGATTATTTCAGCATCACAGTCAATATTTACAACATTTGATTTGACATAACCAATGTTTACATTTTTAGATCTATTTGTTGGCCCATCCAATATTTCATTTATCTTTATTAGGATGACACCTTTTACTTTATAGAGGTAAAATTTTGAGTTAATCTTATGCTCTATGTACATTTAGTCCATGTATATTTGCCTTGTTAGTTTAAGTTAAATTTATCTATCAAGTATCTTGATTCATAGGTTATAATAAGATTCCATAATATGGATGTAAACACACACTTACCTCTACCAAATACCCAACTCTAATCTTTTCTTTTCCTTCTTTGTCTTTTGTCTTCAACCTCTTTATCGCTTTGATCACTTTGCATTTACTAGGTATACCTTTTTCACTCTTACTTACTCAATAGATATTAAACCTCCTCATATTAACTTAATCCTCATTCTCTACTTGAATTAATTTTAATAATAAATTACCTATGTAATATCTACTTTTAACATCAACCTCCTTATTTCATACTGTATTTTCATGTTCTCTCTCTTTATCCTTGCTATATTGTTTACAATATTCTTATATGTTTTCATAGGTCTACATTCTAATTCAGTTTTGTCCTTCCAAAATAATCATAATATAATCTAACTACACAATTAAATATAATTTCATGCATCCAACCATTCCACACAACCCCTAAGATTCAACTCTTCACTTACCTATTCTTTCCTCTTTGACACCTTAATTTTACTAGCCCTTTTCTACAGTAAACCTCCTTGTTTTGAGTAAAATACAAAGCTCTCAACCAAACCAAACTCATATTTATATAATACTTTACATCACATATCTCATGTAGGGACCTTCATAATTCAACTCTCTTTGGAGAACACCTAACTCAACACCCCTTAAGACTAATTAGGTCTCATAGGCCTAATTCAAGGCTACTGACTATGAAAATGTACCATACAAAATCAAATCAACTTTAAACCTTAAAAATACTCTTCCTCCTATATAAATACACATATCCATAAAATTTAATTACTTTTCATCGATTAAATCACTTGTTATCTCATTTTCTAGTTTCAAACCCTAATTTATGTTATATCAGTCCTATACCTACCTAAGAGGATAATAAATGAGCTAGAATGACCTTTTGGCCCTTATCAAATCTTATAAATATTTAAATTTATTTTACGTTACTCCATGTATCTTATCAAACTATTATTTTTCCTTTCTCAATATGAAATCACTCCCAACATGTCATATTCAAGATTTGTGTAGCCTTCCAACATGACTATGTAAACAAATAGGATAGAATAAACACTTAATAACCTTTGAATTCATTTGATAGAAATTAAAATAATCACACACATTGAAAAATATTATCTCATAAAATTCACAATACCTTAAATCCTTAAATCTATTTCTAATAACTCTATATGATCTTTCTTTATGACTATACAAACTCAGAATTGTTACATATGGGGATGTATATAGTCTTCCCATGTATTTTGAATTTTATCAATGAGACTTTCAATGTGTTTACATTAATTTAATATATATCCTTTATCCATTAATCATTTTTCAATAATTTATAACGATACTTTAAACTTACTATGTTTTCCTCTTTCTGATTGTGCCTGGAGACAGAGTATTAAAACTTGGGTTTCACCACTTTGAACCTGTAGAATACTAACTTGAATATTCTTTGACTAGAGATATGAACACCACAAGATTTATCATAAACTTCTAGATACTTATTTACATTTTAATCTATCCAAATAATCTTTACAAGTAAGGATAGGGTTATTTATATGTCTCTTATTCCTTTTTTCTCCCTAACTTTTCCTTGTCAGAGTGCTACTATTCTTTCCACCTCCTAATCTTCCACTCACACTTCCTACATGTATTAAAATTTTAATATTACCTCCAACAAGAAACCTACTTACTATTCTTGGCCATTGTATATTTTATGGCATTTACACTTCCATGATTCTTGGTTTACATTTTCTTTTCATGATATGCACATTGAAATATGTTGCCATATATATCTTGGTTTACATTGAGAAAAAATTTCCATATATATCTTTGATACTTTATATAAAATTAAGTGAGACCTCATTTACATGAGTAGTTGATGGCTCAAGTAGATACTCCTCCCTCTTTGTGAGCCAAGAAATACATAAGCATTATTGTTACAATGTCATCTACATAGGCACTGACAGAGGTATATATTAACTTGTAATTTTGAATTATAAAAATAGACTTATTTTAATAATTTACTACATACTTGGGGAATATATAACTTATTTGAATTTATTGTGTATGCAAGGTTGTCCTATGACATTTGATAGTCCCAGTATGAATATTAGTAAGGTAACTTATCATGTTTATCTCATATTTCATATGCCTATTAAATAGTTGAGCCTATCATTAACTTATTTTAGTGTCAAAAATAGATTGAGCAGGATCATAAGCTTGCAGTAAGTGCATGTTTAAATATTTTTTTATTTTAATTTAAAATTAATTTCTTAAAAATTGGTTGAATGTATTTTATGTTAATTTTATAATAATACTTATATTTGAATAGGTTCAGTTGTAAGTGAGTTATGAGCATAAGACCTGCAGTCAGATCTTGGATTAATTTAGGGCATTAGAGGGGTCTCTATATACTAGTAGGGCATCCTAGGGAGATTATTCTTTGAGGAAGGCAAAGAGATGGAGACTATTTTATGAATAATATGTCTTACATGAGATGTACTATTTGGTATGCTTATATGGAAAGTTACGCATTTTTGGCATTATATATGCATATATGACATTCACCCAACATTTGATACTATGTTGGAAGATGTAATTTTTTGTATGCTATAAAGGAAATCTATGTATTATTGACATTACACACATGTGCCTATATTATATTCCTATCATGGTAATTTATCTATTTTATATTCAATTTTTATTTCATTATGTGTTATAATATAGTGTTTTTTGATCTTCCAAACTATTATCTATCGAATCTCATATTTAATGTTGTACATAAATGAGGATTATAAAATTATTCTTTTCAATTCTATAAATCTTAGATCTCCCATGGTTTTTTAAATTAAAGGTTTTATTTCATTGTGTGTAGTGGAAATGACTAATGACACTCTTATCTATTTTGCATTTGTCATCACCCATTTACAACTTTTCAATTCATCATTAACATAATTTGACTACAATAAAAACCCATACCCAATCATGTTTAAACTTGTATAATTCAAAGACATAAAATCATTCATAAATCCCTAAAAATTTCTCACTCTGATAACTATACCTATAAGTTACTTGATCTTTCACCTTCACTTGGATCTAATGCCTTTTTAACTAGCTTTTCTTGAAACTAGGCCTACTTGTATGTCTTTTGTGATTCTTGTTCCTTTATATTTTACCTCACCTCTAGAGTAATCTCTATCAATACCTATTCTACACTCAACTCTTTTTGGTGACCATGTACGTGGTTTAATTATTCATCTTTGCCACTTTATCTTTGTTAAAATTATAAGATGAACTTATTCCTAACCTTAAATATAATGTCTTGAGTCTGATAAAAGGCAACCTTACTAAATTTAAATATAATATTCACTCATGAGACAATGATCCATCTTTGTCCAAAACCCTTTATTATCCCCTAATACCACCTAATACATAGTTTTATCTTCTATGTTTTAGAAGGCTATGAAAGTCCTATTCATATGCTCTAAGATCATGAATAATTCCATTTATCCACTCTTATTCTCAACTAAATTCAAAATCCACTCTCAAACAATATTCTTTTAAACTAGTTAATTAATCATTAGTTTAATAGGTCAATTAATCATAAAAGAGTTTGTCAATAGGTCAATTACTCATTAAGTTTCTAGGTCTCTAGACCTAGTTGTTGCTCCAATAGATCAATTTATCAAAATAGAATTTTTATCTCTTTGAAATTATATTTATAGTAGTATTTTATCAATTTTAACATGTTCTAACCCTTACCCAAGTTTATATAACTCAAATCAACCAAAAACTCATCCTACCCAGCTTTTAACATGTTCTACATGCCAAGAGTTTAGCATAACTATTGTTTCAATGATTCTTGACCAAAAAATAACACTAAAAAAAGTCTGAGAGGGAGGATAATGTATATAACCATGTTATTGGCCTCCCATTAGACCTAATTGGCAAACCCACCACCCATTTTTCCCTCAAGAATTCCCTTCCCAATATAAAAAAATGTAATTTTTTAGCTTAAGTACAAACACACATAAAATGAAATATTTAAATCATTTTCATAAACCATTAGATATATCCCCTACCTATTTAGTCCCTCTAATGTCAACCTATATCACTCAAGTGGAACCTTCAAGAGAAATCCATTGGATAAATTGTAGTGATGGGTCCAAAAATGTAACTTTTTGGCATTGAACAATCAACTTCTTGAGCTCCAACTACCATTTCTACCTTTGGGACCTCCATCTAGTAATATATTACTTAGATCATGTCTAGATAGGAAAATTACATCTGATCACACTACCACAATGTTTAAATCCACCCAGAAGTGCATTTTCACTATCATTCCAAAACATGGAAACACTGACAATAAATGTTGTCAAAGTTTAAGTTATGGTTGTGGAACTATGGTTTCAATAATTCTTGACCAAATAATAATAATAATAATAATAATAATAATAATAATAATAATAATAATAATAATAATAATAGGTCTATGGGTGGATAATTTATAGTACTATATTACTGGCCTCCCATCATGATGATCGATAAACCCACTACCCATTTTGGCTTCAAGAATGCCCTTCCAGATATAATAAAAATGCAATTTTTAGCCTAACTTTAAATATGCATAAAATGGAACCTGTAAGTCATTTATGTGAACCATAAAATCCTTCCCCTACCTATTTCATCCCTATAATTTCACCCTAGATCACTTAGCTGGAACCTTTGAGAGTAATCTATATCAGAGTTGTTGCCAGAATCCGGATAACACGAGTGAAATGAAGACATGATCACACAAGATAAACAAGTGCACACCACAAGATGCTAAAGCAATTTTCTAATAACAAGAAGATAAATTTCACAAGAAAAAATGGAGAAACCAAATCTGAATTAGCTTGGAATGGCCAAAATGAGGACTACAAATAGGAGAGTACGTAAGTAACTCTTCCACAAAAGGTGGACAAGGCACATTAAGAATAGTCAGTAACTCCTTCATGAAAGGTGGTGACAAGGTGATAATAATAGAGAAGTAACTCTCATCAAGGGAGTTACTTATGACATTCTTATGACACCTATGACACATCTATGACACACACCTCCACATAAGCTAGCCTATCCCACAAATGTAGGAAAACTCCATGTATGCACAAGAAATACAATTTCCCTAATTAATAAATAGGGAAAAATAAAAACCTACACTAATAATCCCCCATAAGTGTAGCTTAGGTGGGTAGTGTGGAAATATAAAAAGGGTCCTAGTAACTAGGCCTGATGAGGTACCCATGTACAAATGTAATCTCCCATAAGATAGAGAAAAAGAGAAAACCCGTAGAAAAAAATCCCCCCCCAAAAGAAAGACATAAAAGAAAAGAAGAGGCTAGAAGGCCCCCCTGAAGATGATGCTGTTGCAAATGTAGACTGCACCCCAAGAAGAGCTCGTAGATGAATGAACTTGCTCTCAGTGAAAGGTTTGGTGAAGATGTCTGCAACCTACTCTAAATACTGGCAAAATATCAAGTCAATGACTTGACTATGAATAAGCTCCTGAATGAAATGCATGTGAATCTCTATTTGCTTGGTCCATTGGTACTGAACTAGATTCTTGCAAATCTGAATGGTACTTTGGTTGTCACAATAAATGATGGTGGGCTGCCTAATGGGAATGCCAAACTCAGAAAGAATCCCCTAAAGCCAAATAGCCTCAGTAGCTGCATTAATAGCTCCCTTGTACTCTGCCTCTATGGATGATATAGCAATAACATTCTGCTTCTTGGTAGAACAACTGATAAGACTAGAACCTAGAGAGAAACTATAACTAGAAGTGGACTTACAACTCTATGAATTGCCATCCCAGTCTGAATCTATATATCCAACCAAGTCAACCTCTATGCCAAATTTGTAATGAATCCCGTATCTATGTGAACCCTGTATGTAATGCAAGATCCTCTTAGCTGCTTTCCAATGCAGCTCATGGGGTTCTTGCATGAATTTGGAGATAAGTCCCACTGTATATGAAATTTCAGGCCTAGTGTGAGTTAAGTAGATGAGACTACCAACAAGTTATCGATACCCAGTGGCATCAACTAATGGTGAAGAACAATCAGTCTCAAGCTTGACTCCTGATAGAAAGGGAGTTAGAGATGGCTTCCAATCAGCCATGTGAAACCAAGCCAATAAGTTGAGAGCATACTTAGGCTGTACAAGAGAAATCCCTAAATCTGACTGTGAGATCTCGATGTCAAGGAAGTAGTGCAACAAACCCAAGTTTGTCATGTCAAATCTATCCTAAAGAGATGCCTTCACCACTGTAATAGCTGATGAAGAACTCTCGATGATCAAAAGGTCATAAACATATAAAACCAAAATCAAGAGCGAATCATCCTACCACAAGAAGTAGACATTAGGATCAGAATGGCACCTAGTGAAACCCACTGTGAGAAGGAAAGAATCCATCTTGGCATACCAAGCCCAAGGGGCCTGTTTGAGGCCATAGATAGATTTCCTAAGTTTGCATACTAAGGAAGAATCTTAAAAAAATCTTAGTGACTAATCCATGTAGATCTCCTCCTCAAAGTCTCTATGAAGAAAGGCACTCTTCACATCCATCTAATGCACATCCCAACCATGTGCTACGGCAATAGCCAAGGTGAGTCAAATAGAAGTCATCTTTGCAATTGGTGCAAAGGTCTCTGAGTAGTCAATGCCTGCCACCTGTGAGAAACCCTTAGTGACCAATCGCGCCTTATACTTATCAACCAACCCATCTGTTACAAACTTGGTCCGATATATCCACCTACATCGAACCTTCTTTCCTCCCTTAGGAAGCAAAATCAAATCCCAAGTGTGATTTTTGATTAAGGAAGAATATTCTTCCTCCATAACATTATCCCACTCAGGTACCCCTGATCCCTCTCAAAAATACTATGGATCTGAAACTGAATTAAAGAAGGCATGTGGATCTCTCTAAAAATCCCCCCTAGTATGTTTATCATCTATGAGATGTCTTACCCAAGTTCCAGCACTCTCAAGTGTCTGTCTCGCCCAAAGTGGCCCAGAAGTGGGCGAGTCAAGGGCTAACTCCTCATCCTCTGACTGACTATAGGTGGATGAAATTGCATCACTATCCTCACTATTTGAACTCAAAGAAGAAGAAGTGACTCTGGCTCAAGAACCTGCTGTGGCTGATCTAAATCTGATGAGGAATCATCATGAAGTAGATATGATGAGGGAGAAGTGTCAAGTGTTGAGTCTCTAGGACTCTCCTAAAAATGGACACTTCTCCCGATGAACAACTCATGTGTGACTAGATCTAAAAGGCGATATCCCTTAATACCATTCAGATATCCTACAAAGATGCAAGGCTTGGAATAACATTCCATAGCTTTGCATTTCTTCTTTAGAATGTGGGCCATGGCTAGGGATCTGAAAACTCTAAGGTGCTCAACATCAAGTTTCCTTTTATGCCAAGCTTCAAAGGGTGTTATCCCTTTCAAAGCTTTGTGAAGAACCCTATTTTGAATGTAGCAAGCACAATTGATAGCTTCAGCCTAGTACTGTGGTGCTAGGGATTTGGAGTGAATCATACAGCTACCCATCTCTTTCAAAAACCTATTCTTGCATTCTGCAACCCCATTCTGTGAAGGACTGTAAGTGACTATGTGTTGTAAATCAATCCCCTCTATAGTGCAAAACTACTCAAATCTGATGCTGACATACTCCCCTCCATTATCATTTTAAATAACCTTGATGGATTTCTCACTCTGTTTCTCAATAAGAGCCTTGAAGTCTAGAAAATTTTCAAACACTTTAGACTTTTGTTTGAGAAAATATATCCAAGTGTACCTAGAGAAATCATCAATGAAAGTGAGGATGTACTTGGCCCTTGTGAAAGATGGTTTGGGAAATGTGTTAGGTACTTGGAGTATAATTTATTACTTTTGTATAAGCAACTAAACATGGAATTGAACCAGAAGTAATAAGTAACTAGAAATCAGAAACAACAAATAATAGGAGATACAAGAAACAACCAATCTTGTATTAAACTCTTCCAAAATACAATGAAGAAATCTCACTCTTCCCACACCTCTTAGGTGTACAGTATTTCTCTCAAGAGTTCTCTCTCTCAATCAATTATAATCAACTCAATAACTGAGTTGTTATTACCTTTCTTCAGCTAATCTTCTTGATCTTGCACCTTGCAGATCTAATTGACCTTGCTTACTTGCTTGCTTAATTACAATATTGCCCCATGGGTCTCTTAAATAGGATCCAAGGCATACAATAATTAGAAACATAGAATCAAGACTAAAATTAGTCTTTACATGAAAACACTCTGTCCTCCTAAAATTAGAACAAATCTAATTCTGGAAATGCATGCAAATGCACACACATAGGTGACTGATGCTAGTTGTTGTCAGTCTACATATGACCAATGTCAGTCAATCTCTGACTAATGTCAGTCGGATCTGATCCACACCTGACCGATGTTAGCAATACTGCTAATGCCAGTTATTGGCTAAGCCCATCAACCTCCACATTTGCATAACAATGAAGCTTTTATCTCCAAAACTTAATAATCTCCCACTTGGAGATAAATAGCTGCACCTGTACCTGTACAACAACATCCTCTATCTTGTTTCTCTAGCTTGTTTCTCCCTCTTCAAGTTTAATCTTGAAGACCAACAAAAATTGAATGAAGATTCCACTTCTCCTTTGTTACTGACTTTGTTAACATATCTACAGGGTTCTTATCCATATGGATCTTTTCTAGCTTCAACTGTCCATCCTCCAATACCTATTGAATGAAGTGGTACCTAAGCTATATATATTTGGTTCTTGAATGAAAGGCTGAATTCTTTGCCAAATGAATTGCACTTTGACTATCACTGTACAATCTGCAACTCTCTTTCTCCTTTCCCAACTCTTCCATGAAACGTGTCATCCATATCATTTCCTTGCTAGTCTCTATGACTGTAATGTATTCTACCTCTGTAGTAGACAAGGCAACAACCTTCTACAACTTTGAAATCCAGATAACTGCGATTCCACCAATAGTGAACACATATCCTGTGGTGCTTCTCCTACCATATAAGTCACCTGCCATATCCGAATCTACATACCCATGTAGAGAAGTATTTAACCCTGCATAGCATAAATACCTACTGCTGGTCCTCTCAGATATCTGAGAATCCACTGAACTACTTTCCAGTGTTCTTTTCTTAGATTGGCCATAAACTTGCTGACAACTCCCACTGCTTGGGCAATATCAGGTCTAGTACATACCATTGCATACATTAAGCTCCCAATTGCTGAAGCATATGGAACTGTGCTCATGTACTCAACCTCATCATGTGATTTAGGACACTGTTCTTTGCTCAACTTGAAGTGTCCATCTATAGGTGTGCTTACCAGTTTTGCATCCTGCATATAGAACCTCTCCAACACCTTATTCACATAATCCTCTTAAGACAAAATCAGTCTATGATTTTTCCTATCTCTCTTAATACTCATGCCAAGGATTTTATTTGTTGCTCCTAAATCCTTCATGGAAAATGTGTGAGCTAATTTTACTTTTAGCTTAGTAATTACCTGCATGTGTGAACCTACAACAAGCATATCATCTACATACAACAATAGGATAATATAACTACCACTATCTAATTTGGTAAAATAAACACAATGGTTAGATTGACATTTACTAAAGCCATGCTCTGTCATAAACTTGTCAAACCTTAAATACCCTTGTCTTAGAGCTTGCTTAAGACCATATAAGCTTTTCTTCAACCTGCACACAAGTTTTTCCTTACATTTGACCTCAAAACCTTCCGAATGATCCATATATATCTCTTCATCCAAATCTCCATGAAGAAATGTTGTCTTAACATGAAGCTGCTCAAGATGCAAATCCTCAATAGCAACTAAAGATAATATAGTCTGAATAAAAGTCATCTTTACTATAGGAGAAAATATTTCACCAAAGTCAATACCTAGTTTCTATGTAAATCCATTTACTACCAACCTGGCCTTATGTCTCATTTGTCCATTCTCTCCTTCCTTTAACCTGTATACCCATTTGTTTTTCAGTGTTTAATTCCAACTGGCAACTCAACCAAATCCCATGTTTGGTTCTTTTCCAAGGAATCAATTTCCTCATTCATGCCATGCTCCCACTGTTTCCTAGATTCTACCTACATTGCCTCATCAAAACTTTCTAATTATCCACCATCAGTGAAAAACATGTAGTATAAAGAAGGGGAATAATGAATTAGAGGTTTACTTACCCTTTCAGTCCTCCTTATGGGTGTTTGAGACTCATTTACAGCTTGTTGTCCACCCAAATTCTCTGTCAGTGACCGATCTCGATCAACTCTCGGTCTACACCTGACTGACGTTGGTTCCACCTAACCGACCTGACTGACATTGGTTACTATTTGAACAACGTTGATTCTTGCTTGACCACTGACATTAGTTACCTTACCGACGTCAGTCTCTGTGTTTTTTTATGAGTGATGATTTTTACCTGCGAGCTCATTTTGGATCATTACCTCATCCAAATCAAGATTGTCTTGCTCAGAATTATTTAGCCTCTTGAGCTGATCACTATACATCACCTTCTCATTGAAAACTACATCACGGCTTCTAATTATTTTTTTAGTTTCTAAATTCCATAATCAAAATCTGAAATCTCCAAATCCATAACCAATGAAAGTGCATCGCATAGATTTAGCATCCAACTTCTTTCTATTTTCTTTATCAATGTGCACAAAAGCTTCAGAACCAAAAACTCTGAGAAATGAAAGATCTACCTTTTTACCTGTCTAAGCCTCTTCCAGAATTCCACCATCTAGAGTAATAGAAGGTCCTCTGTTAATTAGGTAAACTACAGTATCTATAGCTTTTGCCCAAAACTTTAAGGGTAAACTAGCATGCAACCTCATACTCTGTGCACACTCGATTATTGTTATATTCATCCTTTCAACAACTCCATTTTGCTAACGTGTCCTTGGAACCATCCTTTCCCTATGTATTCCACTCATAAAATAGTAACTATTGAATTTATTGCTGTAGTACTCACCACCATTGTCAGATCTAAGGCACTTCAATCTCAAACCTGTTTCATTCTCAACCAAAGCTTTCCATTTCTTAAATGTGTCAAAAACATCAAATTTTCTCTTTATGCAATAAACTCATACCTTTTTTGTAGCATCATCAATGAAAGAAACATAATACTTTGATCCTCTAATAGAAGCTACCTAAGCTAGTCTCCACACATCTGTGTGAACAAGCTCCAACATGTGCTCCTTCTTTGTTGACCCAGTCTTGAGAAACCTCACTTTCTTATGTTTCCCAAAAATACAATGCTCACAGAAATCTAGATCTATGCTTTTCAAATCTAAAAGATTACCTTTTGACTTAAGAACATTCATTCCCTTCTCACTCATGTGACCAAGCCTATAGTGCCACATCTTTGCATCTACATCTGAAGTAGATAAAATAGAAGGAGAATAATCAGTAACACAAGTAGATAGATAAAGTGTACCTACTCTCTTACCTCTTGCTAATACAAGTGCACCCTTAGAAACTTTTCAAGATTATGCTGTGAGAGTTACTATGCAACCCTCATCACCCAACTTTCCTGTAGAAATCAGATTCCTCTTCAAGATGGGTACATGCATGACATCTTTCAACACCCATGTGTTGTCATTCTGCAATTTCAGCTGCACTTTTCCTTTGCCAACAATTTGACAAGGCTCACCATCCCCTAAATAAACTTTTCAAAAATCTCCATGGACATAATCATTGAAAAATTCTCTATTTGGGGTTGCATGAAAAGAAGCACCACAATTTAAAACCCATGATTCTACTTGACTATCCAAAGAAAATATAAGAGCATCTTGTGAAACAATACCTGCAACATTTGCTTCCTTATTACCTTCTTGCTGATTTTCTTTGTTATCCTTCAACCAACAGTCTTTCTTTGCATGCCCTTTCTTTCCACAATTCTAGCAAATTATACCTCCATTTCTGGATTTGGATCTCTTTCCCATCTTTGACCTTGATTTTCTTTACTTGCCCTTCTCTCTTTGCCTTCCCCTGCTTTCAATACTTAAAGCATTACCTGATGTTTCCCCTGTGCTTTTCCTGTGAATTTCTTCATTCAAGATTACACTAACAACATCATCAACTTTCAAGATATTTGAAGCAGATGCAATATTGCTAACTACCATTACTAAGCTATGCTAGCTTTCAGGTAAAGAGCATAAGATTAAGAGAGCCTTAATTTCATCATCAAAAACTATTTTGACTAAATTTAATTGATTTACAATTTCATGGAAATCATTAAGATGACTATATACAGATCCACCTTCCTGCATTTGCAAACTAAATAATTGATTCATAAGATATACCTTATTCAAAACTAAGGGTTTTTCATATAAGTTTGCCAGAGTATCCATTAACTCTACCATTGTCTTTGCCTGTGATAAATTAGAAATCACAGAAGATGCCAGGCTCAAGCTTATAGATCCAAGAGCCTTTCTATCAAGAACATTCCATTCTTCATCTTGCAAATCTATGGGCTTACTTGAAACCCCACCCAATGGTAAAAATATATCTTTCTGATACAAATAATCTTCTATCTGTATCCTCCATAATTGATAATTCTTGCCATTGAATTTATCCATTCTTAGTTTACTTTTTTCTGCCATTGCTTTGCTCCCACTCAAACAGAAACCCCTATGAGTGAACCTGTAATCAACAAACACTAACTTACTCTATCACTTGTTAGTGATCCTAGCTCTGATACCAGCTGTTAGGAACTTGTAGTATAATTGATTACTTTTGTATAAGCAACTAAACACAGAATTGAACCAGAAGTAATAAGTAACTAGAAATCAGAAATAATAAATAATAAGAGATACAAGAAATGACCAATCTTGTATTAAACTCTTCCAGAATACAATGAAGAAATCTCACTCTTCCCACACCTCTTGGGTGTATAGTATTTCTCTCAAGAGTTCTCTCTCTCAATCAATTACAATCAACTCAATAATCGAGTTGTTATTCCCTTGCTTCAGCTGATCTTCTTGATGTTGCACCTTGTAGATCTAATTGACCTTGCTTACTTGCTTACTTAATTACAATACTGCCCCATGGGTCTCTTAAATAGGATCCAAGGCATACAATAATTAGAAACATAGACTCAAGATTAAAATTAGTCTTTACATGCAAACACTTTGTCCTCCTAAAATTAGAATAAATTTTATTCTAGAAATGCATGCAAATGCACACACACAGGTGACCGACGTTGGTTGTTGTCAGTCTACATATGACTAATGTTATCTGATCCTTAACTAATGTTAGTTGCATCTAATCCACACCTGACTGATGTCAGTGATACTGTCGATGCTGGTTATTGGCTAAGCCCAGCAACCTCTACATTTACATAACAATAAAGCTTTTAGCTCCACAACTTAACAAAATGGTCTCACTGTGGACTAACTCCAAAGGTTGTGAAGCCCTCCAAGCTTTGCCTTTGTCAAATTTTTCTTTGGGATTCTTCCCAAGGGAGCACCCCTCACAAAGTCCTTTTAAAAATTAGACACGAGGCAAGCTAATGACCATGTCATTTTTGCAAAGTTGCTCAAGATAGCGGTAGTTAAGGTGGCCAAACCACTCATGCCATAATTTGCTAACTCCATCTGAATGAGTCAGCAATGTTGTAGGAGAAGAATTTGATGCAAAGTGTGAAAAGGTCTATAACCTGGCTTGGTGATTTGCCCTTCCCACTGCCACTATAGTATCACTATGCAACTCCTTGATAGACACTAAATCTGGTGAAAACTCAACTCTCATGCCCTAACCAATGTGAGTGATTTGGTACACTGATAGGAGATTGGTTGAAAGAGAAAGAACACTTAGAACATTGTTGAATGTTCCTCCTTCCATTTCAACTAACCCTCTCCCTACAACAAAAACTGATGTGTCATCACCCAAACTAATTGAAGTCATGCTACAAGGCTCTAAAGATGAAAACTCAACTAGTGAAGAGCCCATGTGGTGAGAAGCACCCAAGTCTATGACCCATGAAGATGTAGAAGCTGTAGTTGCTACAAGGGCCTTACCCTTTTCTTTCTCCTTACCCTTGCCTTTTGCCTTAGTAGAATCTTGGGTTGATGAATTCTGCTTGATGGATTCAGGAACACCTATGTTGTTCTTCTCTAGAAGATAAGTTAGGTGATCTATTTGTTTCTTCATGCACTGTGTTCATCATGCCCTATCTTTTTACAATAGGCACACTTAACCTTCTCCTTCTTAGGTTTAGCATTAGAGGATGAAGACTTAGTGTTGTTTTTGGCAAGATTGGTGTTTTCTTTCTTCTTCTCTTGGTCCTTGTTCTTTTTCTTCTTCTCTTTTGTTGAAGTCTTATCCTTACCATTTCTAGATATCAAGGCTTGGGGTTGAGCAGACTTCATTGTGCCCATCTAAATTAGCTTATATTGCTCCATAGTCAATTCAGCAATGAATGAATTCAAAGAAGGCATTTTCCATGTAGTGCCAAGGGCACTTTTTGTGGCATGGAAAGTGGAGACAAAGACAGAATAGCTTGGATCTAACTTTGTGAGAATAGAAAGAATGAGTTGATCATCTTTCTTCTCTATCCATAATTCTTTCAATTGTAATCTAAGGGCCTTAAGCTTAGTGAAGAAGTCCTGTAGGGTGTCAAAGTTGCTAGGATTTAGACTTATGAGTTCATTTTCGAGCTCATGACCTCTCATTTCATCAAGCTTCCCAAACAACTTTTCTAAGGTGTCTTATATGTCATTAGGATTTTGGGAGGATTCTAAGTGGAAGAGAAGTTCTAGAGACACAGACAAGCTCAATAACCCAAAGGCTTCATCACTATGGTTATACCACTTAACATTTTTAGCATCTGTGTTGGGTTCTACTTCTATACCCATGGTGATCCTATACAACCCTTTACTTCTAAAAATGATTGACATTTTAACTTTCCATTCATGATAGTTGAAGGATGTTAGGGGTTTAAGTTGAAAATAATCCATTTTTAGCTGAAATTAGCTGAGGTTGTGTTGATTGCAAGTTGTGAATGTATGCAGAAAGGAGAATGAAAATAAAAATTAGCAAGTTGTGAAAAGCAATCACACCCCCCAAAAATATTGAAACCCCCCCCAATTATGCAAGTGCATGCTCAAAAGACATCAGACTCAGCTGAAAATGCATCTTAGACCAATCAGTGCAAGACTAAAGCAAATAGGACGTCGGACTCAATCGAAAATGCGTCTCGAGAGACCCAAATTTTGGCACTTTATAAACTAGTGATTTTTTTTAAAAAAATAAGTCTACACTATGGAGAATTGAATTACAAGCACTTTTGCAAAAAATGGCACCAAAAACCGAGCTACCATTTGCAAGATTTTAAAGTTACAATTTTCTCATAAACTAGTGTTTTCGAAAAAAAGCACTAAAATATTAAAAAAATCACTGTTATGAGGAGAGAAAGTGGCCTTCCAACCACTCATTGGATTTAGCATAGAATTAAAAATCCAAATGAGGTTTGTGTGAGGGGTAATTGGCCTCCTACCAACTCGGGCCTCACCCTTCATCTTCGTATGTCGAAAATACAAGTTTTAATTGAAAATCCCCAAAATACAAAAATGTCTAAAATCCTTAATATTCAGTCAAATTGACTGATTTTTGTTTCATCAAGTCAATTTTACACTAAAAAAATAAATCAAAGATAGTTTGGATAGATGCAACGTGTCTAAAGGATGCCAAATAGGATGCCAAGTAGGAAGGGGTATCCAAAAATGCACAGTCCAAAATTTTGACTTAGAAAAGACAAAAAAAATTAAATGCAACCTATTGAAACT
Source organism: Torreya grandis (assembly GCA_037957365.1). Classification (NCBI taxonomy): domain Eukaryota; kingdom Viridiplantae; phylum Streptophyta; class Pinopsida; order Cupressales; family Taxaceae; genus Torreya; species Torreya grandis. The sequence continues at coordinate 451,524 of JARHVA010005171.1, read as the reverse complement.
ATACGAAGTGATGTGTTGTAGAACTAAAGCTCAAAAAATAGGGGCATAAGCTGAAAGTATAACAATAGACACAATAGGAAGTGGCGTCCCAAAAAGGAGGGCGCAAATCTGAATTTTTTTTGCAAAAAACAAAAAAAAACAACAGATGTGTGGTATGGCCTAAGGCGCCTAACTAGAAGGATGCAGCTACTGGAAGTTGGTATGGACACCTGAAGGAGGAATTGTAGAAGTTGGTGAACTTGCAGACAAAAAACTAGTCCAAAAAAGGATGATGTACAGCCTGCTGAAGGCGCCTTGCTACTGCTTGGTGTGCAAAGTTGACTGCTAACTAGAAGGCATGGCTGAACCAGATGAGTGCTGCTCCACCCTCTATGCTAAGTGCTCAACAATGGCACCCAAGCTAACTACTAAACCAATAAAGACACCAAAATGCAAGGATCTCCAAGAAAACTAACCAAAAAAGATTTTGAAAGCTTTTTTTTAATTTTAGACCAAATCTAGAATAAAAAATAAAGAGAAATCCACTCCTCTTGATTTCAAAATAAGCTAATAACATAAACACACACAAGATTACTGGGAAAGATCTGATACCATATCAGAGTTGTTGCCAAAATTTGGATAATGCAATTGCAATGAAGACATGATCACACAAGATAAACAAGTGCACACCACAAGATGCTAAAGCAATTTGACAATAACAAGAAGATAAAATGCACAAGACAAAATGGAGAAACCAAATTTGAATTAGCATGGAATGGCCAAAATGAGGACTACAAATAAGAGAGTACGAAAGTAACTCTTCCACAAAAAGTGGACAAGGCACACCAAGAATAGTCAGTAACTCCTCCATGAAAGGTGGTGAGAAGGTGCTAAGAATAGAGAAGTAACTCCCATCAAGGGAGTTACTTATGACATTTTTATGACACCTATGACATATTTATGACACACACCTCCACATAAGCTAGCCTATCCCACAAATATATGAAAACTCCATGTATGCACAAGAAATACAATTTACCTAATTAATAAACAGGGAAAAATAAAAACCTACACTAATAATCTATTGGACAAGTTGTAGTGATGCGTAAAAAAATGCAACTTTTTGGCATTAAACAAGCAAATTCTTGATCTCCAACTACCATTTATGCCTCTAGGACCTCCACCTATGAATATATCACTTTGATCACATACATATAGACACATTACATGTTATCACACTTCCAAAATATTCAAATCCACTTGAAAGTGCATTCTCACTACCATTTTAGAGCACAAAAACACTAACAATAAATGTTATCAAATTTTAAGTTGTGATTACAGAACTATAGTTTTGATGCTTCCTAACTAAAAAGTAAAACTAACAACATTTATAAGGGGCATATAATATCTATTACTAGGTTCTTGTCCTCCCATCAGGCCTGATCGACAAATCCACCACCCATTTTGGCCTTAAGAATGACCTTCCCAATGTAAGAAAAGTGTAATTATAGCCTAAGTTAAAATATGCATAAAATGAAACCTATAATTAATTTTCATGAACTATCAGATCCCTCCCCTATCTATTTAATTCATCTAATTATACCCTATAAAATTTAGTGTAACCTTTGAGATCAATCTATTGGACATGTTGCAGTGATAGATCCAAAAATATAACTTTTTGGCATTGCATAAGCAACTTCTTGACCTCCAACTACCATTTTTGCCTCTAAGAACTATACCTAAGAATATATTAATTTTATTATATAAAAATAGTAAAATTACATGTTATCACACTTCCACAATGTTCAAATCCATGTGAAATTGCATTTTCACTATAGTTCTAAAATGTGAAAACACTGACAACAAATATTGTCAAAGTTTGCATTGTGGTTATAGAACTATGGTTTTGATGCTTCTTGACCAAAAAATGACACTAACAATAAGTTTAAGGGGGAGGATAATGTTTAGTACTAGGTTATTATCCTCTCATTAGGCCCTATCAACAAACCCACCACTTTTCTATCCTCAAGAATGCCCTTCCCAATACAAGAAAAATGAATTTTTTTAGCCTAAGTGCAAATATGCATAAAATAAAACTTATAATCATTTATGTGAATATTTAGATCCCTTTCATACATATTTAATCAATATAATTACACCTTGGATCACTTATGTGGAATAATCAAAAGCAATCTATTGGATAAGTTGCAGTGAGGGGTCCAAAAATATGACTTTTTGGCATTGAACAAAACTTCTTGAGCTCCAACTACCATTTATGCCTATGAGACCTACACAAAATAATATATTACTTAGATCACATATAGATATACAAATTACATTATATTAAACTTAAAAAATGTTCAAATCCACCTAGATGTACATTTTCACTACCATTGTAGAGGATGGAAACACTAACAATAAATGTTGTCAATGTTTAAGTTATGGTTGTAGAATTCTAGTTTCAATGATTTCTAACTAAAAAATAACACTACCAACACATCCAAAGGGGTGGATAATGTGTATGACTAGGTTTTTGGCCTCCCATTAGGGTTGCTTGACAAACCCACCACCCATTTTGGCCTCAAGAATGCCCTTCTTAATATAAAAAAAGCAATTTTTAATCCTAAGTTCAAACACACATAAAATGAAATCTGTAAGTCATTTTCTAATCTTTGATCACATCCAAAATAATATTTAATCACATATAACCTAATATTCTCTTATCTTCAAGAATATATAATTCTCTAATAACAGTGCCAACTATGTGAAGGTTGAAGCTTATCTGGCACCACTAACCTACAAAAAAAAATTAATAAGTAACTAAAAATGAAATTCATATGTACTACTTAGAAAATAAAAAAAATTGGTAAAATTGATTTAGAAAATTTAGTGCATGATTTTTAGGTTGTGATAATCCTATTATCTATTGGTGGAATATAAGTATAATAGTGACTATTTCACAATATTTATTTTAGTTGGTGGTTGGGAGACACCATGGCTAAACAACATATATATATATATATATATATATATATATATATATATATATATATATGTATGTATGTATGTATGTATATATATATATATATGTATATATGTATATATGTATATATATATATATATATATATGTATATATATATATATATGTATATATATATATGTATATATATATATGTATATATATATATATATGTATATATATATATATATGTATATATATATATATATGTATATATATATATATATATGTATATATATATATATATATATATATGTATGTATGTAAAGTATGTAGTAATTATGTAAACAATAGTAAATTATGATCAAAAACTAAATTAATAATTAATATAAGATAGATATTTAAAATAAAAATCTAAACTAAGGTGATCTAGGTCAAAAAAAGAGCAAAAGGAAGGGTATAGTAGAAAGAAATATTGTTGATCTTCATTTTAAACATCATGACACAGTTTAGATTTCGCCCAAGTATGCACTTAAAATTAACATGTGAAGTGAGACAACTTAGCCCAAATCACATCACACATTAGGAAATTTTTTTAGGAAGGTGAAAATAATGCAAATAAGAATCAGTTTCAATTTATAGATTATACCCATATAAGCAAACAACATTGGCCCAAATACAAGAAGGGTAAAAAAAATGAAATGAAACTAGAGAATTTTTGTCAACCTAGCATTGGCCTAAGTCAACAACTTTGAAATTAAATGTGCACACTAAGAATTCATAAGAACCCTTCAAATCTATAAATTAGAATAAGCAAATGAGAGAGAAGCTATGATAGCAAACACATAGACAAAAATCAAACAATATTTTTAGAATTCCTTGCTTGTATTGCTTAATCCTATTTTACAAAGTAATTTTGGCTCTAAAACTCCCCCTCTTGTACAAAATGAAAATATTGCCATTTTATAGAATAACAAGGTAGTATACCAGTCAATCATAAGATGCAAAAATATATAAGTGATAAGGACAACTATCTTTTTTACAAAGTTCTAGAATACATTTACTTTTTTTAAGTGGATTGACCTATAGACCAATGTGCTAATAAATTAGCACATGCCTTTACAAAATAATAATCCATTTTTGAATATTACAAAATTTACTAAAAAATAAAATATTTCTAGCTGGTTGGTAGGTATATTGATGAAGCCCCTTGTTCATGCTGAATAGTACTCATGGTTGTATTTTCATTGATAGGTTATTTTTAATTTTTTACTTCAACTTAGACATATATTAAAAACCAATTAAAATTTTGATTTTCATTTAGCAATTTGCATTAATAAAAATATTATAGGTTACATATCCTTGCCATTGAACTATTGGGATCCTCCATTTAAAAGCCACCAAATCTATTTGCACTCCTTAAAAAGTGGTTAAGTATGGAAAAACAATAAAAATGCTTTAGATGGCAACTTTCCATACTTGTATCTTTTGGTGTGTCTTATTGCATGAGCTAAATCTTGGTGAAAATGGTCATGGCACAAAGTTAAAAAAAACTCATTTGATCATTTTTCTTAAAATTGTAGTGCTTGCAAGATATGGCCTCTTCAATATGATTACTGGTTTTGTTTGAGCTCTCTGAAAATGGCTATGTATAGAAAAAATAGTGAAATGTGGCCGAGAGGCCAACTTTGCATTCTCATAAATTTTGACATGTTATGTCGCATGAGCTAAAAATTAGAGAAAATATCATTTGTATAAATGTGAAAAAACTCATTTGACCATTTCATTTAACGTTACAACATTTGATAGATATGGCCTCATAAAAATGTCCACTGGGCTCTATTTGGAGCTAGAAAACTAGCCAAAATACTTTGAAGACCAACTTTACATGCCCATAAATTTTGACATGCTATGTTGCATGAGCTCAAACTTAGCAAAAATGTTCTTTGTATTATTTTTAACAAACTTATTTAACCATTTATCTTGAAGTTATGGCACGTGAGAGATATGGCCTCTTGAAAATGCCTACTTGGCTCTATTTACACTCCTATTTGACATCTACGTGACCATATTTGATGTCCCAAAGACCATCAAATTTAATCTCATATGATGTTTTCATGGGCTTAAATTTTTGTTCTGTGTGGCTGTTATGTTACTCTCACATGATCATATGACATCCTGAAGACCATCAAATTTAAGATCATCTAATTTTTTCATGGGCTTAAATTTGACGTCTGTGAGACCGTCATGTGACATCCACATGATCGTATTTGATATCCTGAATACCATCAAATTTAAGCTCATATAATTCTTTTATGGGCTTAAATTTAATGTCCACATGAATGTCTTCTATTTTTTGGCTAACTTTGCAATTTTATGTCTCAAAGCATAAAACTTACGAAGGCAGCAAATTTATAGGGAATGGACTTAATACCAAAAAGAACAAACCCATTAAATATATTGGTCTTGGGAGATTTTTAAATTCACCTATAAAATATTGAAATGAGCCCTTTTTCATGATTTTTCATGATGTCCATGTACCTATCAGGAAAACAATCTAAAATTACTTGGGAGCCAACTTTGCACACTCATAAATTTTGACATGTTATGTCGTATGAGCTCAAACTTAGTAAAAATATTCCTTATACAAATGTGAATAACCCTATTTGAAAATTTTATCTGAAGTTATAGGCATGAGTGATATTTCATTATGAACATGCTCACTAGGCTCTGTTTGAGCTCTCTAAAAATGGCTAAGTATGGAAAAAATAGTGAAATGTGGTCGAAAGACAAACATTGCATTCCCATAATTTTTGATGAGCTATGTTGTATGAGATAAACTTAGATAAAATGTTCCTTGTGAAAATGTGACCAAACTCATTTGACCATTTCCTTTGAAGTTGCAGTGCATGACATATATGGCTTCATGATAATGCCTATTAGGCCTTGTTTGCACCTAGAAAACATAGACAAAATGTTTTGGAGGGAAACTTTGGATCTTCATAATGTTTGACATGTTTCATCATAGGAGTTTAAAATTGAAAAGTATGATCTAGGTATGAAGATGAACAAACTCATTTGATCATTTCTCTTGAAACATCTACATGCGTGAAATATGACTCAAGCAAACTGCTTGTTTAAATTTTTTGCCATCAGACTAGAATGTCCAGATGGACATAATGAGGAACCAAATAAATACCATGTACTTTCATACTTACTTAAATCATTCTTGACACCCCATAGGGTCTTTTTAACCTATCCATAACCTTTGTAAATTGATAAATGACACTTTAAACAAACTTAATTAACTTGACTTTCTATAGACCAAAGGCTAGTAAAAGGCTAAATTAGGATCAAATAATGAAATTTGGGCATAGCTCATTCAAGGAAGGCCTCATAAAACTTGTAATCTTAACATAAAAATTAAATTCTAATAAACTTGAATAGAGTCAAAGTGGAACCATGAACCAATAAGTCAGCCAGACCATGGTGTGAATGAGCTTCAAATAAAAAAATAATGTTTGAACATGTTAGTGACACTCTAATCAAGTGAATTTTCAAATTTAAGGAAAAAAATTTCATAATTTAATACAAGGTTCCTCATTTTTTAAAAATTGGGGTATGTTGACCTCAATAAATGTCAACTTTTAGGTGAAACATAGAAATATTTTAGAATTCAGAGACTTTAGTTTAGACTAATAATTAAGCTAATTATTCCATTTGATCAAGCACTATCATTAATATCAGTTCATGATTAGAAAAAAAAAATATTGCATATACAAAATTAGGATCAAACATCAAAACTTAGTCATGATGTGTGTGTGCTTTGATTCTACTTACTGATTGTCAAAGGATTTAGAGAACACCTTCCAAATTTGTGGCTTTAATCATTAACATTAACTTTTAAAATGTTTGAATATTCATTAAGAACCATGCCTTAGCTCAAAGAAAGATTGGGAATTTCTTTGCTACCATCAAGGTTTCCATAACCCTAATAGAGATGGCTTTAGATCCACTCATAGCCTTATTCCACTACCAACCATGCATCCATAGCCTTGGTAGAGATTAACAGAATCACCTTTGCTTGGAATGCCTTTGATTTTGAAATAAGCTCTTATTTTTATATTTTTTTAGATCATATTTTGGCCTTATAAAAAATATTGAGAACCAAGTTAGCTAGGTTTATGGATTTGGTCAAGTGTTTTATTTTTAGACAATCATCCTTGGTTGTAAACTTTGTTCCAAAAAATTGATGTTTTTTAGTGCAACCAAGACTATGTTCTAATAGTTTAAACTTTCATCCTACATGTGAAATCCTTATTAAAACCAAAATTAGATCATAATAAACTTTAAAATATTGAGGAATAATTAACTTATCCACAAGTCTTTACTAGTTTCTTTAAACTACAACATCAAGCTCACATTCTAACAACACATGATCAACCAATGTGGAGAAGTCATACCTTAATTTTTGAACTATGAAGCTCTTGAGAATCCTAGATGAAATTTGAGCTGAGGGCAGTCAAAAATGACTTATTTATATGTAAGTAATAAAGCATAAAAGGTAAACAAACATGTATAGATGTTATATACAAACAAGGGATAGAAAGGAAAAAATAAGAAAGAAAGAACAAAAAAGAAACTAATCTAAGCTCTATACTAACTTCACAAAATACTTACCTCTAGGTTCAAATGGAAAATTACTTAGTTTACTATAGAATCTTGAAATATAAGTGTTTTTTGATGGCATCTTCCTATCAATAGGGGCATTTGGATGCCTAGATCTTCTAAATGGTGTGACTTGGGCTCCCATATACATCCTCAAGTCTATGGATCAAAGATATGAGTTGAAAATATAATCCTCTTCCTCCCAAATCCTTCTAATCTATAGTAAGAGTGTTAGACCTACTTCATCCATAATTATATTTAGGTATTGGGTTATATCATCTTTACTCAATAATGACATCTTGACTTGCATCCTTATACTGATGTCTTCACTAGGTTCTTTCTGAGGTAGAGGTGGACTAACAATATTTGCATAAAAATATTCCAATTCATCCCAAAAGGCTTATTCAACTTGATCAAATAGATGATGTTCATCTTGAAACTCATCATGAGAAACATCTTGGTCCCATACTGATAACGTCTTGATGAAGTCACGTGATAATTCTTGATCTGATTCACATGATTCATCTTCATCCTTAGTGAAGAGGGGCATATTTTTCATCTAATCAAGCTTCATCTTGTCTTGTTTTATTTCCTTAAAAATAATACCACCTTCTAAGAACTATATATCATTAGTGGAATCCTCATATGGAGCATCCATATGATGTTCTAACCCTTCATTTACCATTTTCAGCTCCTTGATTTTATTCAAAAAGTCATGGTATGACTACTACTAATGATCATCTTCTTCAAGAGTATTCTACATTTTAAAAATAAACCTATGTGGATAGTCTTTTTAGATACCTTCTAAAGAAATATCATCTTGTATTTGGTCCATATCCATTTTTACCAACTCTTCTTCTTCACCTATAGATGTATTAATGATGATATCTTGTTGATCTTTACTTACAATCTCTCTTACATCTTCAAGAATGCAAGTCATCCTAGATATAAATTCTTTAATTGGCTCATTTTTGTCTTCATCTCCATATTTAAATGAAAAATCAAAGACCTACATAAAACCTTGAGATACTCCTATAAAGCTAGATGTTCTTGGAATAAATTCCTAATTAGGCACAGTTTCAGAGGTTTCAAAAATATTACAATGATTATCCAAAACAATATCATGGAAACTTATTTGTATGTTTTAAGATGATCCATTATTACTATAATCATGAGTCCTACTTGGAGGCCTATCAAACCTTTGATAGGCAAAGTTTTTTTTTAATAGTCTTCCCTTGTATTTCCTACTTATTCATGCAACTGATGAAAGTCAGTGCTTAGTTTTTAGATCATTTTTAATATCAAGTAATTTGAATTTTTTGATGTCTTAGACTCATGAATTAGAGTATTATTACTTGTTGTGGATACTAAATTTTTATGATTTTGTGGATGAAATCCACTTGTAGTGCTATTTATAAATTCTAGGTGTTGGCTAAAACATGCATGACTCAAGGAAAAATAATTTTGAACTAGTGTTAAAGTGGGTATATTAGGTATTTCATTCTAGATGGGCTAATTCAAATTGACATTAGGCATGGAATACACCATCTGATCTTGAGGCTACATTTGGTCATTAATGATCATGACTTCAGAGTAGGCCCAAGTCAACATGTTTATGATTAAGAGAGACCTTTTTAGGAACATGGATGTTATGGGATCCATAGCATCCCTATAAATTTATAAAGCTAAAGTCTCATTAAGTCTATAATGAGCTATAATTTTGATAAACATTTTTTGGAATGGAGCATTTAAGGCTTTGATAGTTTCATTAACTTCCCTTTTAATTATGATGAATTATTGATATAAGACATAATGACTAATAATTTTACCAAATTGATCAATGAAAATATTTTTTAAGTCATTCTAGCTAGTAATGCAATCCTCTAGAAGTTTAAGAAACAATTCATAGGTAACATCTTTAAAAGTAAATGGAAATGACCTACATGCTATGTTTTTATGAGTCACATTCAACAATCTCAAAGCACATTTTAAACTTTTAACATGCTCTTTATCTATGAAAATATTATTAGTACTATACAAAGACAAATATCTTTCAAGATTTTGAGGAAGATCATGCCCTATACCTGACACATTGATTGAATAACCACCTAGCCAAGCCATACCTTGAACACATGAGTATCATGAACTGGTGAAGTAGATTGGAAGCTTGAGGACTTTTTGTCACCTCAGCCTCACTTTGACAATTACAACTTAAGGACTTTAAATCTTGTTTGAAATATGAAGTGTCAAATTAATATTTATAAAGAATAATGATTATATTTGTGCATCAAACAAATTTTGCAAAGATTCATATAAAGAATAATAAATAATGACACTTTTTAACTAAGTAAGCTCAAAGAATTATCCAAATATGCTAGTATGAATGATCTTTAGATGTTCAAGTCCAAACAAACTCAAATTTGTAAAGTATTTATGAATCTTTGATCAAAAATAGCTATTACTAACCTCAAACTAGTTGTATTTATAGTTCTAAATCCATCTTTACCACAACTAAGCATATGCATTCAAAGAATGTCAATCTTTGTCTAAATAAGCCCAAAGACTTGTCTACAACCATGAACATCACCAAACATTACATGATTGTGCTAGAAAAACATAAACATGTAAAGAATAGAGTGATCTTTGATCAAATTACACCCAAACTTGCAAATATCCTATAAATTCACAAATATTTGTTGAAGGCCCTCCATCTAGTGCCAATGAAGCTCCTCATGTTAATGTCTAAATATGTACCATATGTGATTAGAGTGTTTAGAAATACTTTTTATTTTAGAGTCCATAGAATTTAGTGTATCAATTACAAGTTGTGATAATCCTATTATATATTGGTGAAATAGAGATAGAACAAGTGATTATTTCACAATATTTATATTAATTGGTGATTAAAAGCCACCATAGCTAAACAATAGATCTATGAAAAATATGTAGTAATTATGCAAAGAATAGTGAATTATAATCAAGAACTACATTAAGAATTAATTTAGGATAAATATTTACAATGAAAAGCTAAACTAAGGTGATTCAAGTAAAAATAAGAGTAAAAAGAAGGGTATGGAAGAAATAAATATTATTTATCTTCATTCCAAACATCATGACAAAGTTCAAATTTCATCCAAGTATGCACTTAAAGCCAACATATGAAGTGAGATAGCTTAGCCCAAATCACATCACACATCAGGAAAACTTCTAAGGAAAGAGAAAATAATGCAAATAAAAAATCAATTTCACTTTAAAGATTCTACCCCTACAAGCAAACAACATTAACCTAAATGTAAGAAAAGTAAATGAAACTAAATGAAACTAAAAACTTCTAGTCAACCTAGCATTGGCATAAGTTAATAGCTCTGTAATTAAATATACACACTAAGAATATATAATAACCCTTCAAATCTAGAAATCAAAACGTATAAATGAGAGAGAAGCCATGATAGAAAACATAGACAAAAATCAAACAATCTTTGTAGAATTCCTTAGTTTTATTATTTACTCCAATAGAATTCCTTGCTTTTATTATTTACTCCAAGTTCACAAAGTAATTTTGGCTCTAAAAGCCCCACTCTTCTACAAAATAAAAATACTACCCTTTTATAGAATAACAAGGTAGTATACCAATCAGTCATAAGATACAAAAATGCATAAGTGATAAGGATAGTTGTCCTTTTTAAAAAGTTTTATAATGCATTTGCTTTTCTAAAGTAGACTGACCTACAAGCCAATGTGCTAACAAAATAACACATGCCTTTACAAAATAATATTCTATTTTTAAATATTACAAAATTTTATACAAAATAGAATATTTCAAGCTAGCTGGTGGGTCATATGTTGATGAAGCCCCTTGTTGCTGCTGAAGAATACTCATGTCTATATTTGTATTAAACAACTATGTTTATTTTATTACTTTAGTTTAGACATATACTAAAAAATAATTTAAAAAAATGGTTTTTATTTAGTAATTTTCATTAATGAAAATCTTTTAGGTTGTATAGCCTTGACATCGAACTGCTAGGACCCTCCATTTAAAATCCACTGGCTCTATTTACAGACCTTGAAAAGTGGTTGAGTATGGAAAAACAATAAAAATTCTTTTGGGGGGCAACTTTTCATGCTTGTATCTTTTAGCGTGCCTCATTACGTGAGTGAAATATTAGAACAAATGGTCATGACACAAAAATGAACAAAATCATTTGACCATTTTTTATGAAATTGTAGTGATTTCAAGATATGACCTCTTTAAGATGCTCGCTAGGTTCTATTTGAGCTCTCTAAAAATGGCCAAGTATGGGAATAATAGTGAAATATGGTGAAGACAACTTCACATGCTCGTAAATTTTTACATGATATGTCACATGAGATAAAAATTATTGAAAATATTCTTTATGTAAATGTAAACAAACCCATTTAACTATTTCATCTGAAGTTGAAGCATATGAGAGATATGGCCTCATAACAATGCCCACTGGGTTTTGTTTGGAACCAGAAAACCAACCAAAATGCTTTGAAGGCCAATTTTGTATGCCCATAAATTTTAACATGCTATGTTTCATGATCTAAAAATTAGTTAAAATGATCCTTTTATGAGGGTAAACAAACCCATTTGACCATTTATCCTGATGTTTCATCACATGAGAGATATGACCTCTTGAAAATGCCTACTTAGCTGTATTTGCACACATATGTGATGTCCGCACGATCTTATTTGACATCCTGAAGACCATAAAATTTAAGCTCATTTTATTTTTTTCATGGGCTTAAATTTGACATCAGCATGAATGTATTTTATTTTTTGGCCAACTTTGCAATTTTATATCTTGAAGCATAGAACTCACCAAGTCATCAAATTTACAGAAAATGGACTTAATACCAAAAGGAATAAACCCATTAAATCTACTAATCCTAGAATCTTTCTAAATGTACCTAAAAAATGTTGGAATTATCCTTTTCATTATTTTTCATGATGTCCATGTACCTGTTAGGAAAATAGCCTAAAACTACTTGGGAGCCAACTTTACATGCTCATAACATTTTACGCACTATGTTGCATGAGCGTAAACTTAGAGAAAATGTTCCTTATATAAATGTGTATAAATTTTTTTGAAAATTTTATCTGAATTTGTAGTGCATGAGAGATATGGTCTTATAAAAATACCTACTAGGCTCTGTTTGAGCTCTATGAAAATGGCTAAGTATAGGGAAATAGTGAAATGTGGTTGAGAAACCAACTTTTTATGACCATAAATTTTGATGTGTTATGTTGTATAAGCTAAAAATTATCAAAAAATTTCCCTATAAAAATTTAAATAAACCAATTTAACCACTTCTTTTGAAATTATAGCATGTGAGAGATATGGCCTCATGAAAATACCTACTAAGCTCTATTTACACCTAGAAAACATAGTCAAAATGCTTTGGAGGGAAACTTTAGATCTCCATAAATTTTGACAAATTTCATCATGAGAGATTTAAAAAATTAAATTATTATTTAGGCATGAATATGAAGAAACCCATTTGATAATTTCTCTTGAATCATCTATACATGTGAAATATGAATCCAGTAAACTGATCGTTCAAATTTTCTACCATCAGATCAGAATGTCTAGATGAACATAATGAAGAACTAGTTGAATACCATGTACTTCCATACTCACTCTAAGTACGCATGGTACCCTATAGTGTCTTTGTAACCTATCTATGGACTTTGTAAATTACCAAATGACACTTTAAACAAAAATATTTAACTTGACTTTCTATAAACCAAAGGCTAGTAAAAAGTCAAATTAGGATTAAATCATGAAATTTGGACACAACTCATTCAAAAAAGGTCTCATAAAACTATTAATATAAACATGAATAAAAAATTATAACAAAATTGGATATAGTCAAATTGGAACCATAAATCAATAAATCAATCAGACCATGGTGTGGATGAGCTTCAAATAAAAAAATAATATTCAAACATACTAGTGACACTTTGATCAAGTAGATTTTCAATTTTAAGGTTCAAACTTGCATAATTTGACACAAGGTTACTCATTTTAATAAATTAGGGTATGTTAACATCAACACTACCCAACTAACACCCTATTCTCTAAACACCTAAACCCTAATAGGAGATTTCTAGAATTGGAGGATTCTAGAAATCTCTTCCATTTTATCTCCTTCTCCTTTAGAATTTTCTATTCTAGAGATCTCCATGGAATTAAAAATTCCATGGAAAATCCCTAGCCATTGATCTTAATGGTTCAAAATTAAATTTGAGCCATTGATTTCTTCCTCTATTCCTATATAACTAACTATCAACTTGTTTTCGTTATCTTTCATCCAAATAACCTTCTTGCATCCATCAAGATCCATTATCAAGTCACTTTATCCATTAGAATCCATTATCAACATCAAGCAATAAATCCAATTTGGCATCATATATCTATTTGAAATCTTGGAGAGGAGCTATAAAGAGGTAAAGTGATGGTAAGATTCTTTTTATTAAGTTGATTATCTCGTTTATCCCCTTCTATTTATATGTTTAAATTTTAGGTTTTTATTACTAAAATTATTAATAAGAGTTTAATCTAAAATTTAGGCTACATTTTGGTGACCATGGTAGGACCTTGATCCCTTAACTAACCTTATAATCTTGCTGGAAGTGATTTGTATGCTTATAAGATAACCCTGATGTGAATTGAAGATAGATTTTTAAAATTTCATCATGCATAGGATAATTGTGATTTTGCTCTAATATTAGTGATATTGTAGTTGTAATTTTATAGGGAGAGTCACAATATTGTCTGACTACCAGGTTTAACTACTAATAGTTTTTGAATTTCATAGGTTTTTATTACTTTTGAAAAAATCACAACTTTACAAGTTATGGTTTTGCCCTAGTAATCAAATTTTTATTAGTTAGAGTTATAGTTTTGTGAAAGCTAGTAATTAATGTCATATATCTATGTTCTAGTTTTACTAACCCCTCTATAGGTAAATTTGTGTTCTATCTATTGTTTGGAAGAGTTATTATATCTTATATGTAGGGTTAAGAAGAATAATTTACCATCTAGACTATTTATGTCTTGACAATAATATCATAACTTTTAAAATTGCATCTTTGCCCTAGTAGTAATAATATTGATAGTTATAGTCACAATTTTGTAAAAATTGGTTTTGCTCTAATCCCTACCTCTTATCTATTACTAATCCTTCTATAAGGTGTTATTATTCCATTTGTATTTCCTTGTGATGTATTTTTGTTTCTAATTTGTAGGAAGAAGAGGATTAAATCAATCTTCGGACCATTTAAGCCATAATCTACAACATCACAAATTTTCAATCTATGACTTTGTCCTGATAACTATAATATGTCCATCGAGAGTGGTGGTTTTGTCTTGTTTAAATTGGTAAAGGTCTGACTTGTTAATTCTTGATTTTGTGGTAAAGTTTTCTTAATATTTTATATACAATCATAAGACATCCTCAAATCAAACTAAGACCATATTTTCACCCCAACCATTTTGAAATTTAATCATTTTGGTCTAAACTATGTGCTTAAAGATACATGTTTTTTAATTTTTCTATAGGGAGAAACAAGCATAGGAATAAAACCAAGGAAAATATCAAACATCTCATCATAAACCTATTTTAAGCCCCTGCTACAAAACCACAAGTCTTGAACTTATGACTTTGACCTGTGATTTATGATTTTGTAAATTTCAGTCATGATTTTGTGCTTAGATAGTAGATACGGTAGTCTAAGTCATTTGTTTAGATAAGCATTCAACTTATTAGTTTTTATCATTCTATCTATAAAATTATCATTCTATTTATATATTGGCATAAATCATTCTTTTTGAGAAAATATGTTCATCAAGGAGTTTTTAGCAATATGGTTAGCTATCATAAATAGTTAAGAAACATTTTTGTTTAGAGTTCTTCTAAGAGACTATTTATCTCACTAATATCTATCTTCCTTAGGCATATTTTATAATTTTCCCATCTTCCACAAAATCATAGATTGTGAATTTTTTTAAGTTGTGATATTTCTTTATGTAATTATAATTTTGTATAACTATCATGATGTTATAGGTTAACCATCATGGTTAGATAATTTCCACAAGATCACAACATGTAATGGAGATCAAAATACCCTATAATTTTGACCATAACCTCCTATAACATATAGTCTATCCTCCCACCCATCTAAATACAACATGTAAAAATGTACATACCAATCAAATACCCAAATAAGAGGAAGGTGTGGACCATGAATTTACAAAATAAGAATGTCTTGCACCCATCTAAAATAATCGTATTGAGGCTAACCATAGACAAACTATCTTAGAGGATCGATTAGACCAACTTACATAACAAATAAACATGTTACTCTATACATAAAACTAATGTCCCTCATCCCCCATCAAAATGTCCAACATACCCAAAACACTCAAAACACCCATATCCCCCATAATAGTCATAATCAAACATGTAATCCTCTTAGGGACCCCACATTTTCATAGGAATGGAAATCAATGAAGGAGACTCTCCAACAAATATACCCATGCTCATAAGTACTACAATAAAAATATGAAGATATTTGTTCTTCCCCCTTGGACATTAGCACTTTATAAATACCAAAATTTGAAAAATATCAAGGGAAAGGGGATCCCTGAGATCATGTACAAGAGTTTTATGTGGCTTTCCATGAAGTAGCATATGAAGATGCCTATTTATTAAGACTTTTTCCAAAAAGCCTTAATGGACCCACTTTATAATGGTTCATGTGCCTACCCAAGGGATCTACATCTATCTTCAAGGAATTAATAAAATAATTTGTCAAAAATATTTTATTTAATATTTAACATGATATCTCCATGATAGACCTATATAACACAAAACTTCTTGCAAATATGGAGAATTTTATCAAGTCGCCTACATTGTATAGTTTCTAAAAAAGAGTTAGCCAAAATATTTGTGGATAATCTTAATTCTAAGTTCAAATATCAGTCAAAGCTTCAATATGCCAAAAAATTAGATAAGATAATTTAAAATGGGATGTAAATTGGAAAGGCCCTTATTAAAAAAGGGATAATTAAACCATATTCCCAAAATGAGCAAAATCAAAGTCAAGATAACTCTTTTTTATGAAAATCAAAAGTCTTTAATAAAAATAAGAATGCCATTGGAGATGGAGTTACTAGTTATAAATAATAGCACATCCAAATAGTGCAAAAGAATAACTATGTAGAATAGTCAAATGTCTCCTCCATTCGAGTTCCACAAGGCAAGACAAAGCCTTAAATTGGAAAAAAAAACCACTCACTAGCTTAGGAGTACCTATTGAGAGGGTTTTTAATCAACTATTTTTTGCTAATATGATCACCCTTCCGAAAATTAGACCTGTGGATGATCATAAACCAAAACTAGATTGGTACCATGAAGATGAAGTCTGCAAATACCATATGGTCAAAGGTCATGATACAAAAAGATGTATGAAATTAAATCTCCACATTTAAGACCTTATTGAAAGGGATGATATTGAAATAGAAGGGGATATCCATTCAAATCAATCTACAAATGGGTAGATAATCATTTATAAGGACCTATTACCCAAACATGATCAAAGAAATAGGAAACCACCAAGAGACCAAGGTTAGGCTTCCTTCTCCAACTACATTGAATACCATTTCATGCCATACCATTATGTTAAAACCATTAAAATATAAATTCCCCAAGATTCCACTCCATCATCACCCAACATCTTAAAAATCAATTAGGATACTATTAATTATGTGGTTATCACTAGATAGAAAAATCATAGTGCTTGGGGCAACACCTAAGGATCCATATATTTATTTAGCACATAAGGGAAATGTCCCCAAGAAAATTTCAGCATCTTATAATAAATATTATGATATCATTCCATATATTGAGAAGATGCTACCTCAAATTTCATTAATGGATCTTCTCAGAATCCCCTTTACATTGAGAGATAATCAAGTTTTAAATGACTTTAAGGTCCCTAAAAATATGGATACTAATCAATTTTAGGCATGAGTAGGACACTTATCCCCTTCTCAATAGATTAATTTTGGCATCTAGGACATGCCTCCAATTGTTCCACACCATAATTACCCATTTTTCATTAAAGTCTCCATATCCTATCACCATGTTACTTGAGTATTCATCGATGGAGGATTGACATTAAATTTTTGCAATCTATAATTCTTGAAGAAGTTGGGGTTTTATAAAGCATCTTTATGGCCTACCCTAATTATGATCAAAGATTATGATGATAATGAAAGGCCATCTATAGGAACTATTTACCTTCCCATTACCATGGGGCCCATGGTACACTAAACATTACTCCATGTTATGGGTGTTGATTTACCTTATAACATGGTTTTAGATCACCCTTGCATCCATGAGATGCAAGTTTTGCCATCTATATTACATTAGTGTTTAAAATTCCCCCACTATGGTATGAAAGTTACCATCCCTAGAGAAATTGATCATTTTCACAACTGTCAAATGGACCAATCCTCATCCTTATATCATTATCACATCACAGATAATTCCATCCTAATTCTAATAGCTACCAAGTATATATCCCTAGATCAACTTGTACCTACATTAGATCCACTACCTAATATACTCATTTAAAAATAACATCCATGGGTTATAGAGAGTACAAATATAAAACCTTTTGTGTAGGTGATTTACCACTCTCCCCATGTATCTATGGGCCCCTAGCCATGTGTAAGGTCACTCCAATCATATATAAATTTGGATCAATATCCTTCTTAAGTTTAGGATTACTATTCAAAGAATGCATTGAATAATTAGATGACTCATGGCTTATTTTAGAGGAAGAGGCCTTAATATCTTCAATAAAGTGATACCCTTGCATCTATAAGATGTTACATAACATGAATTATCAAAGGAAATAACTAAGAAAATAAGAGAAAGGAATATTTGAACCCATCAAAGTTCAAGAACATCCATAGTGTCTTGGTATAGGGTATATAATATTTGATGATGACCTAAATAATATTACTATGGATATTACTTTGGTCCCTAAGTAGTCTCTCTCTAATGAGGACATTGAGACAGGTTCTATTTGTAGTCACTTTGAGGAGATTGCTACCACCAACCTCTTCCCTAACACCACCATTTCTACCATAGACATCTCCCTTCACTAACCATCACACATCAACTGGGATAAAAAATAGGATCCATCTTTTGATACATTTCAAAATGACAAAGCAATCTTAGAATTTTTGGGAGCTCAAGATTTTATGCCTTTTGTTGATCACAAAAAGGGTTTTTCCATGAATATTTATCAATCTTCATATTTCGGGGAGCAAAAGGAACCCCAAGATCAAAGTGAAGACTATTGATCTAAAAATGAAGAGCCTCCTCAAAACCTGGAGGAATATTCATATACTCTAATTGAGCTAGATGAATACATTGAAATTGATACAAAAATCCTAGATTGTTTTTCTTTAGATGTCCTAAAATTATCATTCCCTCCTTATTTAAAGATGAATCACCCTATCTTATATAAGAGGTAATCAAATTCAACATTAGGACTGAACAACATCCCAAAATGGTCAAACTAGGGGCATCCTTAACACCTAAGTACCATGAATTTGTCATTGAGTTGATTAAGGAATTCATAGACATATTTTCTTGGAGTTACATCAACATGCCTAGTTTTAATCCCTACTTAATATTACATAAATTAGTGGTGTACCTTGATTATAAAAAAATCAAACAAAAACTATGAAAAATACACCCCAAAGTGGCCTTGTTGGTCAAGGAATAATTACAAAATTTCTAGGAAGTTAGGTTCATCTGACCCATTGACTATTCTGATTGGATCTTTAATATAGTTCCTATGTCTAAGCCACAAGGAGGAATCAGGATTTACATTAACTTTTGAGACATAAATAAGACATGTCCCAAGGATTAATTCCCTCTTCTAAATATTTAAATGATCATGGATTCAGCATTATTCTATGAAATGTTATCTCTCATGGATGGTTTCTCATGTTACAATCAAATTCAAATTATGTGGATGATATTTTGGGGAAGTCTTGACTCAAGTCAGAACACCATGTAGTCTTAAGAAGAATCTTTGAGTGGTTACAAAAATACAAAGTCATATTAAATCCCAAGAAGTGTGTATTTGGTGTTACTTCAAGAAAGTTAATGTAATTCAAAAAATTTAGAAGAGGCATAGATTAATACCCAAGCATATTAAAATCAATAATGGATATGCCTCCTCACAATCTGAAGTAGCTCATAAGTCTTTAGGTAAAATTACAAGCTATCCAGTGACTTATTTCTCAGCTTTTAGATAAATGTCACCCTTTTAGTCATATTTTAAAGAAGAGGACCACTTTTAATTAGAAATATTAGTTCCAATATGATTTTAACAATTTAAAATGGTATTTGGAAAACTTATCAGTGTTATCACTTCTTATCTCAGGAAGGTCATTACTCTTGTATATTTCAACAACTCCATACACAATAGGTGTTTTCTTAGCACAAGATAATGACTAGGGCAAAAAACAAGGAATATATTACCTCAATCTCACTATTATATCTTATGAGATAAATTACACTCCATTTGAGAAGGCATGCTTAATCATGGTTTTTAACTCCCAAAATCTCTAGCATTATATAGTTAATAATTAAGTCTAACTCGTTGCCAAGGTTGACCCTCTTAAGTATTTATTGTCTAAATCAACCCTTACAGGAATAATGGCCAAATGGATCATGATAATTAGTGAATTTAATATTGAATATGATAATTAAAAGTCCATTAAGGGATAGGTCATAATAAATCAACTAGAAAAAGTACCACATGAAGTAACTACGCCCCTTATCACAACCTTCCCTGATGAGTCTATAATGAATACTTTAGAATTTAGTAGTTGGAAGTTTTATTTTAATGGATTATTTACTACACATGGATCATGGATAGGCATCCTTCTTGTCACCCCATAAGGTGACCTCATTCCAAAATCCTTCCACCTCAACTTCCCATGTACCAACAACATTTTAAAATACAAGCCTTAAAAATTGTCCTTCACCTAGCCTTCCAATGGAATATCTAGAACTTACAAGTAGTTTGTGATCATAGTTTATAATCAAGTATGTCAATGATGAGTTCTAGATAAAGGATGAGAAATTTATCCCTTATAAGTGATTAGTTGATCAATTGAAGTAAAATTTTCAATCCATTACATTTGAACAAGTATCGAGAGGGAGTAACAAAGTAGTTGACTCAATGGCCAATATTGGCTCTCTTATTGATCTCCCTAAAGACATTCTAGAAGGGAATTTATAATCAATCATCTGATTCTCCCAACACATCAATCCATGGCTCCTTTATAAATTTACACAAACCTTGATGTCAGTCTTCTCTGGTACCATGACATTTATAGGTACCTCCATGATAACATCCCACCACCTAACCTTAATCACCACAAACAAAAGCATTTCATCCATCCTACATCTTGTTACATAATTCTTAGTAGCAAGCTCTATTATAGGGGCTATGATGGGACTTTGTTAAGATGTCTGAATTTAGAAGAGGCCTCTCTTATAATCATAGAGGTCCATTATGGTATTTATTATGGTCACATCTGATCTAGGCAAAACTTCAGGAGACACTTTAGGTGATAATTATGGGGATGTTTCTACCGTAATTAGTGGCAGAACTTTTGGAAGCCATAACTTTTACACCATAGCTCTATTTGACTCCCCATTTGAATTTTTTGAAATTTAAGAATGAGAAGAACATGATGATATGGAATGAGATATGATCAGTGTTTTATGACCCCTAAAACCCCAATAAAAGTGTCCCAAATTTCAATTTTAATAGTGTAGTCTAAAAATAGTAAGTTTCTAAAAATAGTGACTTCTCAAAGTTTGTAATTTTATAAATCATGGAAGTCAAACAACTTCATTTCCCTTGAGATTGGTTACCTTCTATATCCTCTTCCTACCTTCAAATAATGTATAAAAATAGATGTATCATAAAAAGGAGATCAGACATCTCTTCCCAGAGATAAGCATATGTTTTTTACAATTTTGTGAGCAATAAAACATTTCTTCCCAGAGATAGCATTATATTATTGTGTTGTTTCATGTTCTTGAATTATCCTTCAACCAAAACCTCTAAGTTTTAGATCAACATTGGTGAAATATCCCTAGCTAATAAATTGCACAGGACCATATATTATTGACCAACTGTGGAACAAGACTCTTGTTAATCTATGTGAAAATGTGTCTCTTGTCAAAAGCATTGGAAACTTATTAATGTAATCACATAATAATTATAGCCTATCATCAATCCTTGGCCCTTTTATATCTAGGGGCTTGCTTTTATCAGTAAGATAAATCCTATATCTTTAGATGGTCATAAGTTTATCATTACAAAATGGAGTATTTCACTAAATGGGTAGAGGCAATGCTCCTTACTTATACTACAGTCCTCTAAATTTCTAAATTCATTCTCAATCAGATCATTTGCCACTTTGGCATCCCCACCAACATCATCTTTAAAAATGGAAAATCATTTAAAAATCAAGAAGTTGAGGCCTTGTGTCAATGATACCACATCAAGCAACATTTCTCTTCTCCTTAATACCCCCAAGGGAATGGACAAGATGAAACAACAAATAAGACCCTTATCAAAATTTTCAAGAAATTAGTCAATCAAGTAGGTAAGAATTGGCACCTGTTATCATATCTAGCACTATGGTCTTATCAAACAAGTGTCCATACACCTGCTGGGGCCACTTTATATTCCTTGGTATATGGGATAGAATAAATATTACCAATGGAAGTAGATCTCCCCTCTTTTTGAATCTCATTAAGGGATATTATCACTAACCACAATTATAGACAAGAATGGTTGTATGAGATAGAGCTTCTATATGAGAAATTTCAAAAGGCCCTAGACCACTTACAAGGATATCAAAATAGACTAAAAGGCCAATATCAGAGGAAGATCCAACCTAGAGATATTGAGGTCACTAATCTAGTCCTTAAAGAAAATGAGAAAAACACTAACACTGATAAAGACAAGAAGGGCAAATTTGAAGCTCATTGGTTGGCGCCGTATATCATATTTTCCTAGTTTGGATCTAGAGCCTATAAATTAACCACATTGGATGGTGAAGAGCTTGATAATCCAATGAATATAATTCATTTGAAATGATTATATACTTGACCATATATACCCTCATTTGTCTATAAGTCCCCACTATTGGGGGCATATCCATTTTCCACTAAATCATAATCTCACCAAAATTCCAATAAGCTAAAAAAAACATCCAAAGGTGAAAACCAATTTCTTGGCACATTGGATAAGTACCATGATGAAAACTAGTTTTTGGCATCATGGTAAAATAATCCTAACCCTAGTCTTGCTAGTGGTCATTTGACACAAGTTCTTATGTAGCAACAAGAGACAAATGCTTTAGCACCAAGGTAAAAAGCATTATTTTTTTTAGTAATGAGGATTTTTTGGGGAAGTCCTCTAGAGTCTCTTGTCCATAGTTATCATATCTATGCCCCCAAAATACTGTCACATCCTTATGTTCATCCCTATATCCCATCATCTCCTCTTTAACAAGCATGTCTCCTTTTAGCCTCAACAAAAATCCACCTCCATTTATCCTTTTGCTATCTCTAAAACCATGGTTCACATTTTCCCACTAACATTGTCATTATAGAAGGGTCAATAATAGGTTTTCTATTCTAGGGTTTAGTATACATTATGATACCAAATATTAAGGGATCATCTTAACCCCCATTCATGATTACTTTTGGACTTGGATGGATTCTTGTTCTGACATATTATTAGTTTTGGGCACTACACATCCCATGTACATAGCCCTTAAATCCTCACTAGGCCCATTATTTATAATAATTTTATAACCACATCATTCTCCATTTGCATATCCTTATTTATGTCCCTATTTTATTTAAAATCTTTGTTATTGTATGATTATCTTATGTGACTGTGTTTTTTTTTTTGCATATGTGTGATTGTTAGTTAAGTATGTACATATTAATGTCTTATTTATTGAATTATGTCCTATTAGTTGTTTGTGTATATTTTATCTTATTAAATTTTATGAGAATGAGGATGACATGGGTGACCCACAAAAATTAGTCTAGTAAGGTCACTTTCAAATGGATTTCCCTTATGCACTAAATACTTAAAGTGTTTATGACTTGTTCATGTCATATGACACATATTTACCTACTATTGCAATATTAAAAATGGATTGTAAACATTTTAATGGCTTCCAAAATCACCAACTATCCCATATACCTCTTAATCCTACCATTTATCCTATCACAACTATCCCCATCCTATCTAATCTATCACTATCCCATCTAAAACCTAATTAATTTCTAGCCCATCATTATCCTACCTCCATGGTGTAAGAGGATTTCTACCTAAACCCACATTGTGAGACACAATGAATTACAAAGGGGACCCATCTTTTTTATTAACCCATTAATTTTTATTCCAACATAAATTTCATCATTATTATTCCATCACATCATTATAAACATATCAATCAATCCACCTTGTATCCCACATCACTATAATATATATATATATATATATATATATATAATCTCAAAACATGATATCATAATCATTTCCCATCTATCTACATCATGTACATCATCCATACATCATCACATAACCATAAACAAATCATTTTCATAAGCTCATAAGTATATATATTTCATCTATCATCATGTACTATAAAATCATAAACATCTAATATCACATCCAATGTCATGTATCTAACCATCATACACCTAATCACATAATTAATAGATTAATCATCTAAAGGAAAAAACATGAAAATCCATCACAATAAATCATATGTAGTACATCACATCATAAATAAATGAGTCATGTAAATAGCTAAATCATGTAACTATCACATCCATCTAATAATATCCATAAACAATAATATCAATATAATATGTCTCATCATATAATCCTAAATAACATGTCCATTAGTCGAATAAATATAATCACATCATCATCAATGCATAAAAATACACAACAAATCATTTAAACATCTCATCATATATATAAATAATATCCATTGTCCACATGGAGTCCATGTCTAAAAAATATAAACATTATGTGGGCCCATGAGGCAAGAATGAGATATAATAGAAAAAACACATATATGTATATCTCATGTCTCATGGCTAAGGCCCTAGTGGCCTTGGTGGTCCTGGTCAACCTCTAGAAGCCTAATGCACTGACTATGATGAACTGGCTTGAAAGGAAGGAACACATTGTTGAACTGACATGGCTACCTCATATAGTGTCATATAGTACTATGCCTTATAGGTCAAACTCATAATTTTATTCATCACATCTGCCATCCTATGCTCATTCATCTCTAAATCATCCTCATCCTTATCCCTCTCAATCATCTCCATCTCTCCTATCAGGGTGTGAATATGTGCTTTCATCTATGTAATCTGACCTTGAAAGCCTATAATCTATGCATCTATACTCTGAATATAGATCTATAAGGTGGCTATCTATGCTTGAGATACCATGATCTATGCCTTTATCCCTATCACCTTTGTTTGGGCTTGGGTCAACTTCCTATATGACTATGTTATCTAGGATTGCAATGTTATGACCTACCCCTCTAACCCAGTCACTTGTACATGTGCCTAGGCTAGCTACGCATCTCTCTATGTTTTTTTAATCTATAGCTGAGCATGTAGTTGATCCCTCTCTTACATGATCTTGGCAATCTCTAACAAGTGATCCTAAATCTTAGTCTATAATCATGCTAGCAAAGACCTCTCACTCTCTGATAATGACTAATATGATGACCCTACATAATCTCCCTTATGCACTGAATACTTAAAGTGTTTATGACTTGTTCATGTCATATGGCACATATTTTTCTACTATTTCAGTATTAAAAATGGAGTGTAAACATTTTAATGGCTTCCAAAATCACCACCTATCCCATATACTTCCTAACCCTACCATTTATCCTATCACAACTATCCCCATCTTGTCGAACTTATCACTATCCCATCTAAAACCTAATTACTTTCTAATCCATCATTATCCTACCTCCATAGTGCAAGAGGATTTCTACTTGAACCCACATTGTGAGACAAAATGAATTACAAAGGGGACCCATCTTTTTTATTAACTCATTAATTTTTATTCCAACATATATTTCATCATTTTATTCCATCACATCATTATAAACACATCAATAAATCTACCTTCTATCCCACATCACAATATATATAATAATAATATCTCAAAACATGATATCATAATCATCTCCCATCTATCTAAGTCATGTACATCATCCATACATCATCACATAACCATATACAAATCATTTTCATAAGCTCATAAGTATATATATTTCATCTATAATCATATACCATAAAATCATAAACATCTAATATCACATCCAACATCATGTATCTAACCATCATACACCTAATGACATCATTAATAAAATCATCATCTAATGGCTAAAACATGAAAATCCATCAAAATACATCATATGTAGTACATCACATCATAAATAAATGAGTCATGTAAACAACTAAATCATGTATCTAATACATCCATCTAATAAGATCCATAAACAATAATGTCAATATAACATGTCTCATCATATAATCTAAAATAACATGTCCATTAGTCACATCAATATAATCACATCATCATGAATGCATAAAAATACACAACACATCATTTAAACATCTCATCATATATACAAATAATATCCATAGTCCACATAGAATCCATGTCCAAACATAGATACATTATGTGGGCCTATGAGGCAACAATGAGATATAATACAAAAAATACCCTATATGTATGTCTCATTTCTTTTGGCTAAGGCCTTAGTGGCCTTGGTAAGCCTCTAGAAGGCTGATGCATTAACTATGATAAATTGGCCTAAAAGGAAGGAACACATCACTCAATTTACATGAGTACTTCATAGAGTGTCCTATAGTATTATGCCTCATCGGTCAACCTCATAATGTTATTCATCACATCTACCATCTTGTGCTCATTCATCACTAAATCATCCTCATCCTTAGCCCTCTTAGTCATCTCCATCTCTCCTATTAGGGTGAGAGTATGTGCTTAAATCTATATAATCTGACCTTGGAAGCCTATAATCTATGCATATCTACTCTAAATCTAGATCTATAAGGTGGCTATCTATACCTAAGATGCCATGATCTATGCCTATATCCATATCACCTATGTCTAAGCCTGGGTCAACTACCCATATCATTGTGTTATCTAAGATTGCAATGTTATGACCTACCCCTACAACCCAATCACTTGTGTCTATGCCTAGGCCAACTACCCATTTCTCTTTATTATTGTAGTCTATAGTTGAGCATGTAGTTAATCCCTCTCTTACATGATCTTGGCAATCTATGACACGTAATCCTAAATCTCAGTCTATAATTAGGCTATCAAAGACCTATCACTCTATGATAATGACTAATATGAGCTCCCTACATAATCTCCACCACCATTAGCTCTAGCTTGTGCCCTGATCTATACCTATGTCTACACCTAAGGTATAACCTAAATGTATGTCTATGCATAGGGCCCACTACCTCTAGCCTATCCTATTATTTATTTCTAGTCTTCATCTCCTCTGTGTACATCCATAGTGACCCCATCATTCCCATTATATCCATCTTGAGTAGGTGCCTATCTCATCATCCTTTATATTTTGGTACATTCTTGAAGCAGTCTCCTAAAAACCCCTCATTGTACCATAACCTTAGGAGAAGTTAACCTTAGTATAATCCATGGTCTCCACCATGTTGTGTATGCTGCAGTAACACTTGGATCAATAATAGGCATTTTTAAATCTTAGGGCACCAGGGTAATACCCTCATAATCTATAGGGACCTTAACCTTATCTACTATCCTCCCCCAATGAGGCCACTCTCACTCATTCCTAGTGAATAGATGTTCCTCTCTAGGCACATCTTGTATAAAACTAAACTACCTCTGAACATATTGGCCTATATCTCACTATCACTAGATCCCTATGACCCATAAATTAACACTCTCTCATCATGTATTACATAAGCATAACCTCATCATTCCAACTAAATTGAAAACCCCTATAAGGCATCCATGTAATATGATTGGGATGCAAGATGTCAAATTCATCTCGATAAAATATCATCTCAATAGCATGTCCCCACTATACTCTTAGTAGAATGTACCAACCAAATACCATAGGCTAGTGAGGTTACCTTGTTATAAGAGTCCCCAATGGCTACTAGATCATAATGTGCTCCTTATTATAGACTTGTAAAATCATGGATGTTCCCAAGATGGCTTCTCCCTTGTAAGATCCTAGATGTATCTCTTAGTATAGATGCACTAATATTATAGGACCCCAGAGCAATACTTTAAAATCTTGGACCATGTCATCTATGACATCTCCCAAGCCTAGATAAAACCATTATCTACTCTTGTCTAATAAGATAATGTCAGTGATAAAAGACATAACCACCAAGGTTAGCCTATTAATAGTACCCTCAATAAGATACCTATGAATATTGATGTGCCTATCATGCACACCCACTTGTAAATCCCTAACCAATATCTATAGTGTCATTGCAAGGGTATGTGATCTCTAATATATCTTATCACCCTATATCAGTAAATGAAAGATCATATAGACATCCTCTAGGGTGACTTTAATCTCACCCATGACAAAGTGGAATGTGTTGGTATTAGAATGTTAGAACTCTACCAATGTCATAATAAGGGCCTGATAGATGTAAATAACTAGCATCATCACCACATCATAGAACCCAATAAATTCCAACACTCTATACTCAGCCTCTATCAATAAGTGCATCTCATGTAAGACTATCAAACACCATGATCATGATGCCATCACTCATAGGTCCTCCTACACTTATAAACACAAGCTTATCACTCACCTTATCACATCACAAATCCACCCCCCAACTTTCTCTTACCCATCTTCAATCACCTACCTCTAAGCCCTTGCATCTGTAGTCCCTAACTTATGCCAACACACCCAAAATCACATTTGCCTCTATTTTAACTCCCCATTCCTTACCCCCATTACCCCAGCCTAATAATCATAATTACCCCTAATTACTCCCCCATCCTATCATATTTAATCCATTAGCCCCTCTTCCCAATCATTATACTATCTAACTACCCTTATCACTCCTTTACTATCTAACCTCTCTATCTTCTAACTATTTCCAATAAATCCCTAATCCAACATCCCCTTCCCTTTTCATTACATTCATTCCTACTAACTAAATAAACCCCCTAACCCTTATCCCACTAAAATTAAGCTAACTAACCTAAAACTTTCAGCTATCTCCTAACTTATATAGTTAACCCCTCACACTACCTAACCTAACCTCCCACCCATCTAACCAATCCCTCATCCTGACACTTACCCATTTTTCCTAGCCATAATAAAATTGGAGATCATAATTATACCTTAAATAATGATGACCTTAATAAAATCACCTATCATGACTTGTAGTTTTTATTGACCTTACGATCAAGCAAAAATTTGATTCCCTAAATTGTGACATTGTAAATCATGAGTATAAATTTGTGGTAATGGAATATCATGGATCTAGACTCATATTATTGCAATACCACTTGTTACCCTACAATACCACAAGTCACAATGGTAATGTCATGACTAAGAGAATTTTTTTTAGTCACCGTATTGCCTTGGTGACTTAGATGGCATATTTTTCTATAAAAATCCATCAAATTTTACAAAAAATTAACAAAATCATAGAGCCAAGGATCTAGTACACACTGATGGTCCAACCTCTAGTGCCCTCTAGAACTCTCACACTCATTCACCGTGATGGGAAGCTCAAGGAAGCTAGTCCATGGTTTTGACTCAGAGGTCAATTTCACAAAAAAATAAAAGTACAAATCACTAATTTTAAATCTTTTATCCTATTTTACCCCCCACCTCCCCCATACACCCCTAACATCCCTTTGCTAACATAGCCTACATCTAATCCTATCAAATTATCCAATTATCCTAATTCATTACATCTAATAATCTTTCTCATCCATTGGGGCATGGATTTTCCATTTCCTCACTATCTAATATTCATCTCAAATAAAAACTACATTGTCCTGAGATCTCTTAAGACTATGTATGCAACACCTGGCCTCACATTTGTGCCCAGCAATAACTCGGCCACCATTCATCCCTCATAACTATCCCATCCCTAGACTATTCACTCAATAATCACACATCATTTTTATCTATGGATCTTATGTAAAGTAGTTCCTTATCATCAATCATAAGCTCTTATCTCTCCTATCAATTCTTAAGCCTTCCCTAGCATGTGTCCTTTATATGGGACTTACCATCAATTTGAACCCATCTAATAAATTTCATGTTATCTATCAAATCATGTCTAAAGATTGGTTATTTATCTAGGACCTATCATAATTGAGCTACTTTCTACCCTTAACACTTGGGACATCTTCAACCATAGCTATGTCTTGGGGTATCCCAACCCCATTTTATTATCCTGATCTTATCACACACTATAATTTATGACCAAATGACCATCTGGGTCATTTCTCCCTATATGTTGCCTTTAGGGGGAACCATATCCTACTAACTTATAACACTATCTAACATCACTTCCACATGATTATGTTTCTTTTTTGAAATACCATTACTCATTCACTTCACTCTACTCATAATGCCCTTTAAAAAGGGGGCAAACTATAGGCACTAAAATTTGCTCACCCCACTATTTATGCTAATTTAACCTATAGCTACATTTATTATAGAAATTAACTAATTCCCCATTGTACCACATCTCATTTCTTACATCCTAAAAACCTTATCCCATCCCTTGACCAATTAATCCCTTCATTAATCCCCTAACAATACCTATTTACCCATTAACCTACTCCCTAAGCCATTTGCCAATTTAAAAATATAATATAATATACCTACCCAACTACTACCCTATTTTATCCATTCCTAAACCCATAAACCCTAATAAAATATTTATATAACTGGAGGAGTGTATAAATATCCTCCATTTTCACCCCTTCTCTAGAATTTTTTATTTTAGAGATCTCCATGGAATTAAAAATTCTATGGAAAATGCCTATCCATTGATCTCAATGGCTTAAAATTAATTTTGAACCATTAATTTTTCCCTCCATTCCTATATAACCAAGCTCACTCCCTCCCTCAAACTAACTTGAAAAAATATAAAATTGTTTCCATTATCTTACATCCAAATAGCCTTCTTGCATCCATCAAGGGCCATTATCAAGTCAATTTATCCATTGGAAGCCATTATCAACATCAAGCAAGCAATCCAAAAAAAGATCAATTCAGCATCATATATCCATTTGGGAATCTTGGAGAGGAGATATAAAGAGGTAAAGTAATGGTAAGATTCTTATTATTGAGTTGATTATCTCTTTTATCCCCTCCTATTTGTGTGTTTATATTTTAGGTATTTATTACTAAAACTAGTAATAGGAGTTAAATCTAAACTTTTGTCTACACTAGTATTTCAATCGAATGAACCTTTAGGATCTGATCTAACCTTGATATTATCAAGATTCATGGTTTGGCTCCTAAACTTTCCATAGTTTTATATTTAATGGCCTCCCATGATATTTTTGTCATTGAATATTCATTGAAAAAATCAAATTTGAATAGTGTAGTATCTTCCTATGAATTTTAAACTCTTAAAATAACCATTTATTTTAATATTTTATAGGATATCATCAAAACCAATTTCTAGTGACTTCCACTAACCCAGTGGGATAGTTAATGTTTTACCTATTTATAACTAGGGAAGTCATTTTGTTCTTTCTCTTTACATATTGACACAAGTATTAATTAGTGCCCTCTTCATTTCCTCATGTGTACTAACTCAAAAAGCATGCTCTATATCATAAAAACCCATTTTTAATTACAATATGAAGATATATAATGAGAATGAATTGTACATCATGAAAAATATTCTACCTAGCTACACTAGATCAGATACATGGCCAAAGTCATTTGATGATGTCATATTTGTAAGTTGTAATGTTATTATAACTTGATAAGTGTTAACTAGAATTAGAGGTTTGTAACTCCAATCATCCACCCACTCATTTGAAATAGATTCCATGCATGCAAAATAGAAACATGTCAAGTGTCTCATATGAATAGTCAAAGAACTTGCATTTGAGATATGAAATGAGTGGAGGTCACTTGAACATGTTAGAGTCTTACAATCCTCATAATTTTCCAAGTTTTGTTCTTCCATTAATCATAAATTTCTATGAATAGTAGAATTTGGTTGAGCACCATGACACATGTTCTCATTACACCATTAAACCAAAGTTTTTGCATTTGTCAAATGAACACCCTCTTCAAATTTTAACTCCTCACTTTGAATATCTCTTTTTACACATGGTACATCACTATCATGCTCCAATTTTCCATGTCTAACCTCTTTTAAACTCCAAATGTGTTCTACACTAGTGGTAACATGCATCCTACTCAACCAATAAAACATCCATACATTTTTGAATTGTGATGTGCAATTGTTTGACCAAACATATTGTTGATTGAAATTAATGTTCCTCTAACCCAACTATTCATAAAACTTCTAAAAATAACCTTGCATATACTCTAAATAATGTGATCAGTCATGGTTGATATATAAATGGAACTCCCTAAATATTTTCCATTATTTCTCTGTATTATTAGGTACATGGATGAATGTTATATGCGTGAATATGGTAACTTATGATGAGTTGTAATACTATGATTAAATTTGCATTTGGGGTTTGAATGTGTAATTTTCAACAAATTTTACTACTAAAACAATCAAACCAAGTGGTAATGTATCCTTGCTTATCTTAAAATGTTAATCCTATCATCAGGCCTTGTGTGTGTGCATTACATACTCATAATTAATATTTTCCCTAAATTTGACCAAAAATTCAGAAATAGATATCTTTTTTTATAACAAGCTCACACCTTTTAGATTCTTTGCCATCTTTTAATTGATAATTCACTCATTTATATTTTCTGAAACCAACTAATTTTTATCCAATTACACTTGTAATATCCTCATGGATACATTTTTTTAAATTTTGGTAATCCACCACAAATGCTACAATTTCCATTCAAACATGATTTGTTATAAAATAATTGTCCATCCAGTATTTTACAAAAGATAGTTGGAATAAATTCCTTGGCTAATTTTGGTATCAATTAAATGCCACACTCCTAAAAAGTGTTATTAGTATGAAAATTACAATGAATAAGGTGAAAAACATCATAGTGCATTGAAAATTCTATATGTTCACTATGACAATAAGTGGTGCGTGTGTGATTTATTTTTACATAAAAAGGTTTGGGAATCTCAAAATATCTTTGAAAAATAGAAATTTGTGGATGTTTTCACAAAAAATAGAGAAAAATTTTGTGTGATTCATATCCAATAAATGTTCTGGATACGGTTCATGGTTACAAGAATCAACTCTTCTTTTCACTACATCTCTTGTATTGGGAAAAACTCTTATATTGTCTTTCCAAAATTGAGCAAGTAACTCTTTGAGAGTATCTATTATAGCCTTGTCCTTTTGTGTAAGTCTACTAGAGAATTCATAGAGCTTATTGGTATTAGGTTCATTAAGTCTTTCATGTATTTCAATTATTTTCATTAATGTTTTTTCTATTTATATTAAGTATTCAACTTATTTTTGAAACCATTATTTTTTTCCCTATTTGGTCACTTACTACACAAGTTGTAAGTATGCACTAGGCAACATTACAATCTTGGTTGCATGATTGTGGGCCAATAGTATGATATGCATCATGTAGATTTTTAACAATTTCATTATTTTCATCATCTATGTTATATGTTCTTAGTCTTAATGTGTACATTATAGGTCTCATCTTAATCAATTTTATCAATGAAACAAATAATTGACATCTTTGACTATCATTATCTAAATTATGAAAGAAAGAATCCAAAATTTATTGATCCTATCTTCTAAAATGACAATCAGATATTTTTTATGCATTGATTATAAAATATTTTCATTGACTTCAATTAAGTACTTGAATTTTCTAGACACAGTTCTTGGAGGTATTATTAATGGTGCAATTTGTTGAGAGGGCATTTTGAAATAATTATTACTTTCATTGTGTAGAGGTTGGATGGAATTTTATTCATTGTTTGTTTATTTATTCATTATATGTTTCCATAAAATTTTCTTAATGATTAATTTCATTATTATTTGTTTCCATAAAATTTTCTTCATTCATGAGGGATGAATCATCATACATAGACTCATCATCAACAAAATAAAAAAACTTTGAACTTTGAATGTAAACTTCCAACATTATCTAATTCATTATCATCAATTTCATCAATATTAATTTCATTATGGTCAATTTCTTAATTATTAATTTCATTATGGTCAACTTCATCATTGTTTAATTCATTATTGTTAATTGGCTCATTACTATGGCATTTGGTTCATTAGGATTAGGGTTTGTACATTGTCTACTATGAAGTTTTTGCACTCATATCTTGTTTTTCTCTCTAATATTCTAATTCCTTTGATTTTTTGTTCTTCAATATATTACTCTTCCTCAAACATGAACCATCACACATCAAGAATAATTGATAGCTTTTCAAAGGTGGGATCAAATACACAAGTACCATAGGTCCCATAGAAGTATGTAGAGAATGTTTGTGGGGACATAATTCTTGATTTGGGTTAAAAATATATGTTAAAAAATGAGCTTAGTCTATAATAATAACCTGATCATGTTATATAATGTAATCACATTGTACAATGTGATCACATTATTACATAACACAATTGCATTCTTTGTTATACTAGGTTTTGCTTCAACACACATATTGAGAAGTGTATATTAAGAATAATGTGATCACGTTATGTAATAACATGATTATTTTATTCTTAATAATCATTTGGGGTTAGAAATTGACATTGAGAACTGAGTATTATATATATATATATATATATATATATATATATATATATATATATATTAATAATAACAGATAGTGTTATTAAATAATGTGATCATGTTATACTTATTATAGATTAGGGATTGTGGATTAGGCATTAAGGCATTAGTGCATAAGGTTTAGGGTTTAGGGATTATAATTTATGTTTTAGGAATTAGGGATTACAATTTATTTTTTAGGGTTTAGGGATTAGGGCATGTAGGGTTTAGGTTTAAGGGTGTATATAAGGTCTAATCACTCTATGCCATGTGTGAACCTAATTTTTACTACAAAGGATGTTAATTGGGACTAAATTGATTGGTAAATAGGGAAAGTTTTTGGTTTAAAATTTATGGTATAGTGTTTACAGCTTAGGTTTATGGTACATAGGGTTAATAGAAAAGTTAATTATTAATTTAAATTATGTTAATTTGGGATAAAATGATTGGTTCAAGGTTTAAAGAGTTTATATTTATGGTTTAGAGTTTAAGGATTATGAACTTTAAGAATTAGAGCTTGGGGTATAGGTTTTAGGGTATATAAGGTACAATCATGATGGTGACTAGGGATAATTAGAGTTGATAAACCCCCAAATCACATTTTATAGTCATGTAATTAGGTTGAAGGGGCTCTAAATAACCCAAAATGCATAGCTAGATTATTATGAAAAAGCCGAAGTTTTGGCCATAGGCTTAAAAAATGCATTTACATCTCATGATAAAATCAATTATATCATAAGGCATGTATATTTGTGGCATGTAGTGGACATTAGGGAATAGGACTTATAATTTATGTTTTAGGGATTATGGATCAGGGCATAGGGTTTAGGTTTAAGGAACTGCATATAATGTCTAATCACTCTATGCCATGTGATCCTAATTCTTACTAAAAAGGATGTTAATTATGACTAAATCAATTTATAAATATGGAAATATTATGGTTTATTATTTAGGGTATAGTGATTAGGGTTTAGGGTTTACGGCTTATGTTTTAATGTATATATGGTTTAGGGTATATAAGATCAATTACAAAGATAATTGAGGATAATTTGAATCATTTAAACCCATTTGTAGTTATATAATGTTTTTTTGGGTTGTCATTATACCCCATGTCATCATGTAGATTGAGTGAATTAGTTAAATGAGGTGATCAGTCATGTGATTTAGGCCAAGCTAAGCCTTGTGAACTTAATTCTTAGTCTAAATGATGTTAATTTGGGTTAAAATGATTGCTTCAAGGTTTAAAGAGGATATATATATGGTTTAGAGTTTAGGGATTACGAATTTTAAGGATTAGGGCTTAGGATATAGGTTTTAGGGTATATAAGGTACAATCATGAAGGAAATTAGGGAAAATTTACACTCCTTAAACTTATATCTGTGAGTAAAGAATGTGATTTTGAGCTCAATTAGCCCCACATCATTACAAATTGATCTCATTAAGTCAATTGTGGTTTAATAAGTGGTGTAATTTCTACCAAGTTCATCCCTATGAACTTGATTCTTATTATATATAAAATATGTTAATAGGGGATAAATTTATTGGTTTAGGGTCTAGAATTTAAAGGGTTTAGGGTTTAAGTCTTATGTCTTAGGGTTTAAGATAAATGGTATAGGGTTTAGGGTTTAATTTACATAGTACAAGGTTTAGGGTTTAATATATAAGATATAGGGTCCAATAACTAAGGTAATTGAATAAAATTTAAGTTTCTTGTTCACCTGTTTATGAAACTTACCTAAACATGTTTGTATTTCTAATAAAAGTAAGATCAGTTAAGCCATACATGTTATATAATTTATTGAGCCATAATTTGGTTTAGAGGATTTATTTTTTCCCAAATCATAACCTTAATTACATAATTAGACTAATTGGATCAATTCATGATAGAATCAAACTTTTAATTTTGCCCCAAATCATATCTTGTTCTTTAAAGGGTTCAAATTGGCCTCAAATGCCTCTTAGATTAAATGAATCAGCTCTTTGTGTAATTATATATGACATGACATTAGGTTTAATTTCACTCCAAATCACATTGAATATATAATTTAAAATACATTCACGGGGCTCATTTTGACCGTAATTACCTCCATAATTGAACTAATCAAAATTTGCATTCATTAGATAATGAATTAAAATTTATTAAGCTCAAAACCACATTCTATACATGTATAACTTTCATATAAATAAATTTTGTTTCTTTTTCTCAACTAAGATAATTAAATTGGAGTTGATCAACCCCCAAATCAGATTTTATAGTCATGTAATTAGGTTGAAGGGGCTCAAAATATCATTAATTTACTTCAGATGTACATCTATATTGGTACTCCAAAGGCTAAGTTTTGGCCATAGGTTTAAAAAATACATTTTATGACATCTCCTAATAAAATTAGTTATATTTTAAGGCATGTATGCTTATAGCATGTATGTTTACTACATGTATTAACTTGACAAAAGACAACTCCTTATATGCAAAATAAGGTACTAATGTATTGATATACCTTAAAAATAGATCCTTATAGAACTTTAGTTACTGACTCAAACAATATTATCAGAGACTTAAACAATACTACAAAGTTTATAAATTTTTTTACAAGTTCCAAACATCACCAATTATCCATAAAAACTAATGCAATCTTGTTTAACCAAATTTAGCCTCTTTTAGGATTGTATACACTCTTGACACAAAATAAAATGACCCTTTATTTATTTATTATTGTTCCAAAACACCATTTTAATATTTTGAATACTATAAATTGATTTTCAAATACCAAATTTCAAATAACTAATGCTTAAACATTTTAAATATCATTGAACTCTCTTTTAGACCTAATACTCTAGGTCCATTAGTACTCAGTCAGAGGATCCTTGTACTCTAATTGATTTTTGGATAATATAATTTATTTAATCATTTAAAAAATTAAATATAAATCAAATCTACCAAATTATGAGTGATTTGCATTAGTGGATCACCAAAAACCAACTTTTGACTTACTAACCCTATTTAGGATGAACTCAGACTATCTACATTTTAAGGAAGATTAGAATCATTTAAAATGAACAATAAATTGATTCATAGGTTAATACATCTCTAATTATCATTCAATTTTATCAAATCTTGACAAAAGCATTGGTCTGAAATAATAATCTTAATCCACTAAATTTTGTTCTTAAGACTACTAGGCCTAATGGCTCCTTTATTAAGTCAAAATGCAATTTCAAGATTTTGCGTGTTGTGAATAGATAACACGATCATGTTATTAATGTGATTTCATTATTAATTAATGCAATCACGTTATTAAGTAATTCAATCACATTGTTATTTAATTTTATTTCATTACTAACATAGTTAATAATGTGATCACATTAATACTATGATCGTGTTATTAATATGATTGCACTATTTGAATTTGAATTCAAATCTTGTGTCTTTTATATCTAGAATGGATTGGATTCCAAAGCCTAACTCTTGGACCTATAAATATACATCTAAGTCTAATAATTATAATAAAAATAAAAAAAATCAACTTTGATAACCAAATACACTATGACTTTCAATGTGAAAATTCAAAAACTTAATACCGTCATGACAAGCACACTCTCCTCTTTTCAAAAATATGATTTTTATAATTTTTGGAATAATTTAAGGTTTAAAACTATGTTGATTTCTAACTATACCTCTTTTATGAAACTACATAATACAAACATACATGCCTATATATGTTCATGTAATGTTTCTTTCATTGATCCAAGTGAAAAATTAGTTATATGGTCACAAACTAGGCCTAATTCTACACACATTCAAAAAAATCTATCTTTCATTTTTTTTGAGGTAGTTAGGTGTGTCACACATATGAATATCCATTTTCTAGGATCTATTTACTTGTAAAATTAATATAAAAATTATTCATTGAAAAAATATAAAAAATACAAGTCACAAACTATAAGATATTATCTAAAATTTTCCCAAATGGTTTCAAATAATATTAAACTCTGCTCAAAAAATAGTGTGCCACATAACCATCTATTTACCTAATTATATTTGAAAAAATATGAGTTCCTCTTCAAATTCTATATATTTTACCTAGTTATAATTAACCATTTAAAAAAAATAGTGTTTTAGAAACTAGACTCTATGTTTTACATTTCATGTTCCTACACCATCTTCAAATTTGGAGTGTAGATATCTCAAATTATCTATATAACTTTAGATTTATAAAATTTCAAGAAAATAATGTCCACATGTAGGCCATTTGTTTCCCCAACTTTGTGCACTTACCCATTATCTATCCACATTTATCTATGCTATGATTTGGTTAATATATTTGGCCTAAGTAGTAACCCTGGACTAAGTAGGGTTTATATAGGAGGTAGTGGTTATTTTTTATTCAATCAATTAAAAATCTAGGTTAAAGGGACCCATTCCATTTATAATGGATAATCAAAACATAGGCAATATAGAGAAAAATATCAAAAAGGAATAAAAATAGGGAACTAATAGCTAAAACCCTTTGCCATTAAACTTACACCAATAGTTAGCCAAAAAACCTAACAACAACCAAAAAGAAGCAAGGAAGGAAAAAATAATTTGAATTAAAATAAAAGACAAACTACTTAGTATTAGTACTACCACCTTTATTATTCATTCCTCTAGTTTTAATATCAATAAATTGATCCTTACACACATCCTATCTTTTGCACTTGATGCCAGAGGTCTAAAGCTCTACTTTCTAGGTAACCTCCTCCTCTCCACCACTCTAAGTAGCTTTTCCCTATAAAGTGTGAACCATCTAATATTTACACACTTTAGTATCCACCACCTCAAGAATCAAGAACCCTTTAATATTCTTTAATTCATCTATAATTTTTCCATCCATTAGCTTCTAAACGGCAATCTTTGTGTGTAGATTCTTGAGGGATTCAACAATTTTTGTTTCATTAGGAGCAAAGGCCCCTTTTCCTTTGATATAAAGTGGTTAGGTGAATATAGGGATCCCCATATCTATATTAGGATCCTCTTGAACATATTCAATAGAATCCCCATTACTTTGTTCTTCTTGATCATTACCTGAATCCAACTCAATATCATCTCCTTTCCCTTCTTTAGAATTTTACTTCTAACTATGAATGTTAATGGATTTGGTGATTATATTTGACCATAATGGCTCCCCATGCTTTATCAATAACAAAATAATACCTTGATGGATTAAATCAATCGATGGGTTCTTTGTGAAATTCAACACTGATGCCTCCTAAGACTATAATAGAAAGAACAAGATGTTAATTGTATTTCCTTTGAAGTGTTTGAGAAATAGGAAGTGATGGGAGAATAACATGGTGTGTTTTCCATCTAATGTGATGTACCTCATAATTTGGAGGCAAGCTTGAGTCCATTTACTTGGTAGTTTAGCCCTCATGAAACCCTTGTGCAATGAAGTCTCAGGTTTCTTTTTTTCCTTCTTAAAGAAAATTCCCATAAGCTCCTCCTTTCATCTCTTATCTTTGAAGGATTTTAAACTATTTAATTCCATCCTTGTATTCTCACCAATAATCTCCTTGGTGATAAATATTTTAATTCCATGCATTTTGACCTCATAATCTTTCCATCAATGAGCAAAGTCCCTTGATAGATCATTGTCATGCCCAACAAGATATTCCATGAATAGAGCCAGTCCACCCTTGACCATTTTGTGCCACACATAATCATTTTCCTTTACATTGGTGTAATAAATTAGTTCAAAATGATCTCTATTCCCATCTATTTTGTGGAAATTTGGACTATTTTTACAAGCTTCACAATACGGGCTCTTGAGGAAGGAGATGAAAGGCTTATATAAAAAATAGCCAAATTCAAATATGTGATGCAAGCTTAGAGTGACCTAAATGTGAAAGGCCTTAGTAATAATGGCCTTACACCTATAGAAATTATAACCTTCTATCCAAGTTTGTGTCATAATTAATAATGCCATCATGACTATGCATGATGTTTCCTTTCTCTAATTCAATAATCAAGATGATGTCATCTAAAAAGTCCCTCTCGTGCCAAATAATAAAATCAATCCTTAGTACCCTAAGATTTACCATGCAATCAGTACCCCTATTTCCTTCCCTATAAACATGCTCAATAAATACCCACTTAAAATGGGTCAATGGGGTTTTTACATCATTAATAATTCTAGAAATATTTTAGGAGGAATGAGAAAGGCCTTTCAAATAGTTAATAATATCCATCAAGTCTCCCTCAATTTGGATGAAATCTATGCTAAGCCTGACTGCTAATTCAATACCCTAAAGCATCATTGTAGCTTGTGAAACATGATTAGTTTCAATCCCTAATGGACCCACATAAGATGCTCTGATATTCCCTAAAAAAACTTTGATAATACCTCTCACTCTTACCATGCCTAGATTCCCCTTTGTAGCCCCATCAATGTTTAACTTAAACCAAGGGGGAGGGGGAAGCATCCATTTGACTTTTGATCTATCAATCCCCTTCACATGAGTTTTCTTAGTATGACCAGATTGAGGTGATTAAAAATATGAGAGATAAAATGAGAACTAGGTTGATCAAAAGAGGAAGCAAAAGAGGATAAATTTTCATGGATAAAAGCCAAGGTTATCTTTGAAGTGGAGGAAGAATTAGGTGTATAGTTTTCAAAGACATAATAATTCTTAGCTTTCCAAATACCCCAAAAAATATGGGGGAGAGCCATATTCCATCAGAACTCTAGCAAGGGAGCTTTTTAGGGTGGCTTCCACTAAGTAATCAAGTCCTTAATGCAACCTAGAGTGACCTAGGAAAAGTTAGATTTTCTAAAGAAATGCTAAAACATAGAATAAGTAAAAGAGTAGGAAAGGAACAAATGATCAATAGACTCAGTTACCTATTTACAAAGGGTACATCTATTGGAGAAGGGGATATTCATCTTGACTAGGTTATCCACCATTAAAATCTTATTTTGGGAATTAGATTTTTGAGCTAAAAAACTTGCCAATTGTTATCCTCTTCCTGTATATACCAAAGGGAAGCGTATCTAGATTTAATATAATAAAGACCACTAGGGTCACTTTAGGAATAATTTTATATGAATGTATTAGATGGAATCATTTAAGTCATGTAGGAGATGGGCATACTATTGGTTGAGGTCATCTTTTACCAGGGGTTTCCACTTCTTCCTTTAGTCAGTCTCCTCCCAATAATTTGATACCTTCTATCCATAGGTTTATTTAAAAAAGGAAATTAAATCCAAGTATTATAAGGAGGAGGTTATAGGGGCATTGATCTAAGGGTCAAACCAAAATTCCACTTTGTTTCCTCTACCAACATTTCACTTGAGACCTTTTTTTAGAAGATGCTTACCATCTTTCAATGATTTATAGAATGCTGAGCCATTATCTCAACCACTTTTTGAGAGAAATTAGTGACCTTCCCTATAATTTAAATATTTGGCTCTAATGATCTTATTCCATTAGTTATCATCCTTGATCATCCTCCTTGATTTTCTAGAAGATCTTGGTTCATGGGTCTGACCTTTCTTAACCCTAGGCCTCCTTTAGAGGCAGAGAGATAGACTTTATATTAGGAAATGATTGGGAACCTAAATCTATCCTTTGAGCCTCTCCAAAGTAATTTATTCTAAATGTGCTCAATTTGGTCAGTGATCTTACTAGGGATGATGAATAAGGACATAAAATAAATTAGAATGCTTTGAAGAAAGCTCTTCAAAAGTTGTATTTTTCTCACTTCGGATAACCTATTCTCTTTTCATCTTAATAATTTTATCTAAATCTTAATGATGAGGGGATTCCAAAATTCTAATTTCATAGGACCTTGAAAGAGAGGAGTATCAAGATAAGAAGATGGAAGGTTCTTGATGACACAACTTAGAATCTTGGAGATTTTGATTTGAATATTAAGTGAGGTGTTGAAAAAAAAGGGAACCTTTGTGGAAATTAACACTCTGGCTAGAAACAAATTCATAAATTTCAAGGATATTTCTAAAAAACTTAGGTTCTGGGATTGAGGCTTCTCCCATCATAAGTGTATCATTTGTGAATTATTTATGAGTGACCATATTGGTGTTAGAGGAAGAATATATGCCACTAATAATGTTAGAGGATCTAGCCTTTTCAATCAGTCTACTTAGTCCTTAAACAAGGATGATGAACAAATATAA
Organism: Torreya grandis; assembly: GCA_037957365.1. Lineage (NCBI taxonomy): Eukaryota > Viridiplantae > Streptophyta > Pinopsida > Cupressales > Taxaceae > Torreya > Torreya grandis. The sequence continues at coordinate 408,593 of JARHVA010005171.1, read as the reverse complement.
AGGGTGGGGATCTCCCTATCTAATCCCTCTACCTACTTAGAAATAACCTCTAAGAACACCATTGATAATAATAGAGAACATTAGCGATGATATGTAGGAGGTAATCAAATTTTTGACTGATTGATTAAAACTAAACTTGATCAAAATTTTGTCAAGGAATTGCTAAGAGACCTGGTCATAGGCCTTGTTCATGTCAAGCTTGAGAAACACACCTTGTCACTTAGATAAAGACATCAAATATATGGTTTCTTGGGTTATGATAATCCCATCTAAAACCTATCTTCTAAAGTCAAAATCTCCTTGTTGGTTTAAGATCATTTTATCTAGTAGAAGTTCAATTTTAATAGAAATCCCTTTGGTGCAAATTTTATAGAACATAGAGCACAAGATGATGGGTCTAAAATCAATCATTTGAGTGGATCCCTAAGTTTTAAGAATGAGAGCACTAGAAAAGTGTTATTAAATTATTGAATCATATTATCATCTTTGAAGAACTATACAATAGCCAATAAAACTTTATTGTGAATGATATCCCAAAAAACATGGAAGAAGAAAGGAGGGAAACCATTTGGTCCTATATCTTTATCCCCTTGTAGAGAAAACACTATATCTTAGATATTTTTATCTAAAAGAGGGGATATAATAGATGCATTATGTTCTTGGGAGATAATCCTATCAAAAAGGTTAACCACTTGATCTTTTAAGCCTTCATCTTGAGGGGGGCAATGGCAAGTAGAGATTTATATAAGTTAATGAATTAGGATTCAATGTCTTATTCCTTCCTAAACCAAGTGCCATCCTCCCCTTGTATTTTCATGATGAACATCTAGTGATTTTTAGAAGTTGAGGTGTGAAAGTAATTTGTATTTCTATCACCCTCTTTTAACCACATCTTTCTAGATCTCTACCTATAGTAAGTTTCTTCTTTCGATTCCAAATTATGGAAATTACTAAGAAAATATTTTTCTTTTAGTTAAAGATTAGGAGAAGGGCCCAAAACAAATATTTATAACTTAGTTCTATGGATTTCCTCCTCAATGACATTCTTTTGAAGCAAGATATTCCTAAACACTTCTTTGTTCTAGATTTAATCTTATTCTTGACATGTTTTAGCTTCATAGCCAAGATGTATATGGTTGAACCATGAATCAAGATATTCCACCATTCCTTTATGTGTTATTCCAAGGATTTATTTGAGAGCCACATTTTTTCAAATCTAAAAGGGATAACCTTAGATTTTGACAAGTTTTCACCTAGGAACATGAATGGATTATGATCAGATCCAATTTTGGGGAGGAATGAAAAGGAACTAGTGGAATTTTGGATCTAATTAAGAGAGATCAAAAATCAATCGAATCTTGCTTGGATAAGATTATATCCAAGCATTCAATTTGACTAGGTGTATGAATTACCCTTTAACTCCACATCAAGTAGCCTTGCATCAGTGATAAACTCATTAAATTCCAGCATGTTAATATTTAGAGTGAAAACTCCCCTTTTCTTCTCCCTAAGGGATAGGCAGAGTTAAAATATCCATCCACCATCTAAATCATATTTTTAAAATGATTTTTGATGTCTAAGAAAATAATCCATAGATTTTTCCTTTTATGTCTAAAATTTGGGGCATACACATTAGTAAGAATCCAATTATTTTTGTTGTGGATGTCAAAAAAAGAAACAAAGATGTGGGTCTCAGTAACAATAAGTAAGATGCCTTCTAAAGCCAAAGGGTCCCAAAAGACCAACATACCACTTGAAGCACATTTACAATTGTTAAAACTACAAAGTGATTTATCCTAATTATTAAATTTGACCTTCAAAAATTTTTTGACTAACATTTTAGATACATGTATCAAAAGAATGTCAGGTTTGTGCTTTAAGACTAGATTTATAGCTAACCTCTATTTCCTAGGGTTATTCATCCCCCTTATATTCTAGGAAAGGACTTTCACTTCTTATTGTTGGGGTAATGTCTAAGGGTCATCAGTGTACCCTTTACAACTTACTTGTCTATTTTTTCTCTTTTGGAGCTCTAGGATGAGGGTCTACCTAGAGATTTTTTATCACAATCAACTTCTAATTTTTTCCTTCCTTATTTATGGTGGATATCCTACTAATTTTCCTCAATCATATCTTTGGATAAATTGGATCTTTCCCATTTTTTAGTAGATTAGCATTTTACTTTAGATGAGGATAAATACTTGGTCTCCCCACAAGATTTAATATGAGTGATAAGGGCCTGAAGGGGTATAATTTCTTAAAACATTAGATCCTTATCCAATAGAAGAGATTCATAAGAAATAGTAAAAGAGGAAATGGGGGAAGGGTTTCCATGGAGGATCTTATGATGGGGAGGGAAGATAATTGGGGAAGTGAACATGGATTCCACAAGAATAGTCTACATAAGGGAAGGGGAACCAGGAAGAGGGGCAGACAAGGAACCTATCAATGAAGCTAAGGCTAGGGTGAGATGGGGGGATAACAATCCTTAGAGTCATAGAGGGTCTTGGATAATTAGTAGTGGAGAAAATTTTCCTTAGACTGAGGGGGGCCAAAGCTAGAGGGGGGAGGGGGAGGGGAGGGGGGAGGGATGGGAAAGAAGAAGAGGGCCCAGTTTAGGGGAGAGAGTGGATTTGAGGGGGGAGGTGAGGGGTGGGGGGAGGAGAAGGGAAGAGGGAGCCTAGGTGGAGGATTTCCTAACCTAGGAGGGGGAAGTGGGAAAGGGTGGTTTATTAAGTAGGGGAATTATTTATATGAGTGGTTTAGAACATCATAAGTTTTATAAATCTTAGAATATTTGTAAAATTTGATTCTTTGATTCCAAATACCATACTTGGATTTGATTTGGATAGAGTGGATTAAGTGTTTATCATGGGGATGAAGACACAAACCCTAGAATCTAGGAGCCTCCATCTAGATCTATTGATCAAATTAATAGAAATGGGTTGACTAAGAGCCCTAAATATTCCAAAAATGACCTCCAGTGCTTAGAATGTGAGAGGGAGTTATGTCAAGCTCATCTAAATAGGAATGTCCTCAAAGACCAAACTATTAAGGTTAAGTCATGCCTTCCATTTATGTAGACTAAACATCAATTTTCCCATAAACCAAGGTCCTATAATATTACCAAGGTTAATTTCTCATGTTATCTATTGAAATATCTATGTAGCTAAAGCCTTGATTAATTATGATCAAATTTTGTGGTGGGACTAAAAATTATTTTTGTGTGTTCCCCATTCCTTTTCATGTGTATCCCAACTTTTGTAATTATTTTAGTTCGAACTCATATTTATTTACATATTTTGGTGCTGGTGAAAGATGAAAATTGAATGGATACTAGTATCAATATATCATTGTGAGAAATAAGATGTGCATAATCCTAAAGGAAAATATACTTATGATTTTAAAAAAATTGCATGAGTTATGTCATTGCACAATTTCTATGACTAAATTTTAGACCAGAATGTAGAGTTGAAGGAGTTGGATTCATATCATGAATCCAAGGTATTCCCAAAATAATATTATAACTGAGATCATTAGGCGTGACCTATCATATTGTAGCTAATGTTAGAGGATCCAAAATTATGTTCAATGTAATTTTTCATTACACCTTTAGAGGTATATTTTAAATATCTAAGTAGTCAAAATACTTGGCTTCCATATCAAGAAACTTAAGGAAATAAATATTAAAACAATTAATTCAATATACATTTTCCATTAAAAACCTACTTAACTTCTCGATTGTTTATTTTAAATTGAATATATAATGGGAGTTGTTAATTAATAATGTGTGTGGGTATTAAGTCATTTTTATTAAAATATATACTTTCCTCATTCATTGAAATGTATTTTTGACATTATAAGAAACATAAGTTGGTCATACATCATTTGTCAAATCTATAACATGCAATAATGCATAGAGAATATCTATATAAATAAGTGAATTATGAAGTAGTTCCAATATAGATAATTTATTAGATATATTTTTAAGTTGATTCATAATGTCATATTGTTTAGTTAAACTGACTGACACCATGTGTGGTGGATTGGGACAATGAGGAATAGTTTTAATACCTTTCACATTACCTCTTTATGTTGTGAAAACATGGAATTTGAAACCTAATTTTATTCTAGGATAAATAATTGGAGAGGGGTGGTTTCCATCAATATGCTTAATTTTAGGGGAATGAATTAAATGATTCATATATTTTATTTGACATATAGTTTTAACCAAGAGTATATTATATTGAAAATTTAAACAATTTGTGTTACTAAGATGTATGAAGAATGTTTTATAAAGTAATTGAACTTTAGTTTCATTATCCACAATTTTAATCCATTTAATTAAATTATTATGAATGATCTTACATGTTTATGATAAACAACATGTATTTATAATTATCATATCTTAAATAATAAAAAATAAACTATGTAAATCCATTATAGCCATGATTTTAATTCATAGATATGAATTCATAAATCATTTTTGAAAATTAGAGATATTTATAAAAATATGAAACCCTAGGAAAATTGGAGGAAATCCTAAGGAAACTAATTTTTTGATGTTCAATACAATGGAATGGGTTAAAAAATTATGTATCTATATTTGGATTAACACAACTGTAATAGGATAAAATTAATGATAAGTTAAATTTCTTAAGATCTATAATAACCCAAAAAATATGAGTGTAACTAGTAGAATATAGTAACTTATTAATTATGAAAAACATTAGAAAAATTAATTAATTATGAATTTTAATATTTTAAGGTCTATAATAAGATAAAATCATCAAAAATTGTCTAAAATAGGAATGTGAAGGCTCAGATATTGAAACAAAGTGTTTATGTGATCATATCCAAGCCCACACTTCCTATATTCCTATGTAGTGCAACACTATTTGATAGGGCATGAAATTATCCTACATTCCTATTTTAATTTATGAAATATATGACTAATATGCTTATGTTTAATAAGGGTTCATGTTCATGCAAATATCTTTGATCTTACATGGATGTGTTTTTTATCCTTACACTTGATTAAAACCCATAGTTATGCGCTAAAGGACCATTATAAAACATGCAAAAATGTGTGAAATATAAGGGTTAATCTAACCTTATCCACCCCCTATGTCTAAGTATTACCTAAATATATAATAATATAAAGAGGGAATTAAAATCAAATGTAGTTCTCCCACTTAGTTGAGTGTATACAATCATGTGTAATAATAACATGATGTACAATATTGTGTATGGATGTAAACACTTGAAAATATATGAATTGACATTGAAAATGGTATTTATAATTATCTCAAGGATTTCTAATTATATGGATTTTAGATTTGAAAGCTTTATAGTAGTTCCTTTTTATGTATAAAGTTATTTATAATGATAGATAAATCATTGATAGATATTAAAAGGTTTAGGATTGATATTATAAATAGTTGGCTCTATACATAATTTTTGCTAAACCAACATACAAAATGTACAAGATTACCCATATGAAAAAATTAAATTTTTGAAGATATTTATTTAAGGGTATGGGGACAAGTCTAGCCCAAGTTGACAATTACGTAATGGATAAACTATCTAAGGATGCCCAAACCTATCTAGATGATATGAATAATGATCTAAAATTAGGAGGTAGTCTACTACTTACATTAATTTGTTTTGATATAGACTTAGAAGATTTCTCATAGCACTGATGATATTTTTGTAGGATTAGTCCCACATATGAGTGAATGGATATGAAGAGATACAAAAAAGAGTCATGATTGTGTGCATAAGTTGAGTATGTTTGAGATTGGTAAAATCACATATTATCATATGTATACTACTAAATATGAGTTTCTATAGTTTCCTAAATCGCAAGATGTCCATGCTTTTATTATCACTACCATAAAGTATTTTTTCAATTGGGTATATGTTATGCCCCATTTTATGTTATTGACATTACTATCTCCAAGTTAATACTCATCCAAATATTTTTTCACTTTGTAACCCCCATACAATCTTATCTAATAATGGTGTAATTTTAAAAAATAAGGAGATGGAATAATTTTTTTTGAAATCTAATATTACATACAAATATTCTACTTCTTATCATCTTTAATGTAATAATCAAGCCAAAAAAACCAACAAGTTAATTGGTAATACATTTCAAAATAATATTATATAGTATCTCACCAATTATAATATAAATATCTATCCTACACCAGGATTATCACACTAGTATTCATATTAAAACTAAGGAAACTCCATTTTATCTAGGCTATGGATTTGAAATGATACTTCCATTAGAAGTAGAGTTACCTTAATTACACATTTTTATCCATGGTATTATCCTCGATAAAGGGTTTCATGAATTCATTATTTTAGATTTATATATCATTTAATAAAGATACATGAGTGATCTCAAACATAATTACTAATATATAAATTATATATCTAAGCAACTCAACAAGAAATATAAAGTTAAAAATTGATGTTGGAGACTTAGAGTTAAAATTGGAATACACCAATGAAAAATATACTAAATATGCCAAAAATAGTTGGGTATGTACCTTATCAAAGACATCATTGGACCTATCACTTATTTATTAAAAACTAATGAAGGACACAATTATAGAGACAATCAATGATTTATTTTTGAAAAAATATTTTGCATGACATATATTTTTCATAGTTTTATTTTTATCCATGATTTTAATTTATTTTATGTATCACATACTTCTAATATTTAGTTTATATCACATGTTAACATTATTTGCATGTTTTTTTTTTAGATTTTTTATGTTACAAGTTAGCTTAATTTATTTACACATCTAGGTCTCTTATCATCTACCTTAGCATCACCTATGGAATATTTGATTCTTACCTTACACCCTAAAATTTCACATCTTATTACCTATTTATTTATGACTTTAAGGTCCCTCATATTTTTACCTCTTAGGTTTTTAGTTTTTGAGCTACATGGTAAGAACTCGGGGAATAAAACAAGGTAGTCATCACAAATTCTATTCCTCTCATTATATTTTCATCTAGGATTCCTCCTTCTTATGCTTATATTATTATTTGTAATTCTTGTCATGTTTATATTATGTTCCTTGTCAATTCTAGTTTATTCATTAATTCCAATGCATTTTATGATTCCCTTCATTCATATATTATGTGCAATGCCCCTATTTTTTTTCATGAGTAGTGTCTTCAATTTTGATTTATTTTTATTTGTAATCTAAATCATGTTGCCTTTATCATATGGTGGATTTTTTAACACAAGACCAAGTAATAGAATTAATAAATATGATATTAAAATTGTTAATTAGTCTGGTTTATGGAAAATTTATGGTAGATCTATCCATATTGATACCTTTGAAATTTGAGATTGATGTATTTTAGATGTCGATAGTAGTACTATAAACATTTTTAATAATAATAATAATAACAATAATAATAATAATAATAATAATAATAATAATAATAATAATAATAATAATAATTTGAAAAGAAAAACACAAACCATATAAAATGTGAGAAAATTCATGGTCAAAGAGAATTAAAAATAAGTGAACATTACAAAATTGAACATTGTGGAAGACCTTCAGTAGTTTGAATTTTTGTTTAAGAAATAATCACAAAAAAATAAATTTCAAAGTTCTTGGTCTTAGAATGGTTTTGCTAGTTCAATGCCTATATCAATTTTGATGTAGAATCACATGACTTATCCCATAAGATGATCTAGTATTTAGGCAAATTGGAAAATATCTAAAAAGTGTCAAACATAGCTTTAAAGTTTTCAAATAATTCATCTCCAACTTCAGATTTACTAGACCCTAGTGGCTCAAAACTCTCATGAGCTGACATGGATAAAGGCTTGGATCAGGTGGGCTAGGTCCTAATAGGCAAACAAATCTTCCTAGTTGATGTGGAAAACAAAACTTTATCCTTGTACTAGACTTCATCATGGAGCAAGATGATGTGGATCTCACCAAATCTAACAATTTTTGAGATGCTTTCTATAAATGGGCCAAAGAAAGATGGAAATGCAGGGTCACTTAGAGGTCATTCTACTGACCAGAGGTTTCTTCCTCATTAATTTATCCATTTAAGAAGATTTTTTAGAGGATATTTTAGAAGATCCCTAGTTCATGGGGAAGGCAAGTGTCTCTATTATAATATGGAAGGATGGCTCGAGTCTAAACAATACTACCATAGATGATGTTCCAATGTGGGTCCTCCTACCTCAGCTCCCACTAGAATATTGACACCTAAAAGTTATCAATGAGATTGGTAGAGCCCTAGGCCAACCCATTAAAATTTATCTAGTAACTATATCATGTTAAAGAATGGTTGCTTCCTATGTCCACATCTTTCTACTAAATAACAAGCCCATTTTCCATGATATTAAGTTGAAATATAAGTACAATGTTTGGAATCAAAATATTATTTATGAAAATAATGCTATTATCTATCTTATATGTGATGTTCCCAACCACATACTTCATGATTGACCAAAAAAAGGACATGTTTTAGAGCATTCCTCCCTACATAGAGATAAATTTGATGCCTTAAATAATGATTATCGATTAGAGTGATCACTTAGAATCAACTCCCCTCGATCGCCTCCAAGGACTCTTCCTACTATAAATCCTAAAGCATCCTCTATCAGTCTCAGAATAAATTCTTGTTTAAATTATATTACACTTAAGTAGTCCTTTGACATGGCCATCCCTATTTTTCACACTTCTTCATGGTCATCCATGCCTTCTCCTTCTATATGTCTCAAATTTCTATAGGTCTCAAATGTATATAATGTTCTAACCCTTTTGCCCCTCTTTTTTCATTTCTTGATTTCAAGCCTTTGGATGCTCCTAGTGTTTTAGTTATGCCCCTTCCTAGCCCTCCCCTCACCCCTCTCCTTGACCCCATCCTACCCTTCCCCCTTTACCTACCCCCCTCCCTAAGCTCCTTCTCTTCCCACTTCCCTTTCTCTACCTCATTTTCTCATCATCTTAGCTAAAACATTAGGGAAACATTTGAGGTGAACCTGTAACTAAGGTCTGATAAAGGGTATTTTGGTGACCCAAAATATTAACCCTGTCACCTACCAATAGTCTTCCAATGACACTATCATCTTGGTAGATGCTTCCATTATTGAAACCAAGAACATCAAATGTATCCTAAATAACTATGAAAACACTTCTAACTAATGCATCAACTTTCAAAAAAGTTTCCTCTTCTTTATCAATACATCACCCTCCCAACAAAGAAAAAATGCTAAAATTTTAAACTATCAAGTGGGAAATTTATTAGTTAATCACCTAGGTATCCCTCTCTTTATTGGAAAAATGGAATCCAAACTTTGGAACCCCCTAATTGATCACATTAAAATAAAATTAATGAGCTAGAAAGGTCACCTCCTCACCCATGTATGGAAATACTAGCTCCTCAAAGCTTCCATTCAAAGTATTATAGTTTACCTAATGTCAATCTTTAAAATCACATCCAATGTTTCCTCCAAAATTAAATAAATCCAAAAAAAATTCTTGTGGAGAGGTACTAAAGAAATATTTTGATTCAATCTAGTTGCATGGGATAGTTTGTTTCCCTAAAGCCAATCAAGGTCTTGACCTGAGAAGCATAAAATCTATGAATAGATCCTTATTAGAAAAAATGGTCTAACACCTATTTAAGGAGAATGGTGAATGGTAAATAAGCCTAAAGGATAAATACCTATAAGGTGTAGAGGAGGATGACTTCTTATAGGAATAAGGCCCCATCACTGAATCTACCTTTTGGAAAGCCATAACTATCTACAAAGGTTTATAAAGAGGAGTATCATTTAGAAACTCAGTAATGGTGAGAAAATTGATTTTTGGGAAGATGCCTAGATATCCCCCAACCCCCTTTTATCCTAAGAGACATGGGCTAGATGGTATGGATAGCTCAAGCAAAGATGGGGCTCCAAGTTAAAGGATTACTAAGAAATCAAGGAAGGAAAAAAGTGTTGAAAGGTCATCCCTAGTAAATATCTTACCTTTTAAGAATCCTAAGCCATTCAAAATCTCAAACTAGCCTTAAACTAGAATCACATTCCATTAGTACCAAAGGAATATCATTCTGTCTGGAGAGAAGAAGATAATGACTCTTACTCGGTGTCCTCAGGCTATGTCATTAAACTCAATTTTGAAAGCAACTAAGATCACTGGAAACTTTTTTGGGAAAAGCACCTAACCCCCAAGGTCAATTTATTCTTTTGACTTGTGATGAAGAATAGAATTATGGATATGGAAAACTCAGCTAAAAGGGGATTGATCATCCCCAACACATGCTTGATCTATCAAAGTACAAAACACTCTACTCAATACCATTTTTTAGAATGCACCCTTAGTCTAACCTTATTTAATTGACTTCTCAATTGTCTCAATGTGTCATGGGTCAAACCTAATAGTACTTGGACCTCATTCTGCAATGGAACCCCCTCTGTACAATTCCTTCCTTGACTTTCCTTTGACACCTTGCCTTTCCTCAATAGTTCTAGTGCATCTAGAAAATTTACAATGATAGCTTATTCCTTAACAAAAGGCACCAACTAAAGAGAATATTCCCCCATCTCTGCTAGTCCATTTCCAAAAATTGGAAGGCTTTTCCTCCTAAAGATAAAGATCCTACTCCTCTCATCTTTACTCATTCTCAAAAACAAGGATCTTTAACAAGTTATTTGTCTTTCCACTAAAGAATTAATCTGCAAGTAAACTAAATGGAAGGCTCATCCAAAGGGGTGGGTGAAATTGAATTTTTATGGGGCCTCTAAGGGAAAATCAATTCCTATAAGGAGAGAAGACATCATAATAAATTCTAAAAGAAAGATGTTGGTTGCTTATGTAGGCCCCATGAGTAAGCAAATAAACCATTTTATTGAGGCCAAGGTGGCCCTTTGGGGTATATAGCTAGCATCAAGCATAAATAATAATATTATTATTATATAGGGTGATTAACTAAACATATTTAATGCCTTATAAGGAAAAATTATTTCCTTACACATAATCAAGGAGATTATTGATGACATGAAGAACATTTTAAAAAGTATACCTTACTTCTAACTCATACACATTTATAGAGAAGGAAACAGGGTGGCCAACCTCCTCATCATCATTGGATTTGATCTCCACCATTTAAAAAGCTATCTTGATGAAATCATTTTCCATTTAAAGTACTTAACATCATTTGCACTGAAGGTACTAGTGTAACTTAAAATAATCATACTTTTGCACATGTAACCCCTCAACTCGATGGGGCAAATCCAAATTTAGTTGATCCCCATTCATTTCAAATAAATTGGGATTAATTATCTCCATATAAATTTGGTGGGCATTCCTTCCCATTTGAACCCTAGTTATTCTGGTTGCATCTAGAATTTTTGACTCTCCCATTCCATCTCTACATTTCTAGCACCCATTGGTGGTAATAGAGATAGTTTATAACCCACATCATGAAAAGAGGACCACAAGCAAAAGAAATTATAGAAGAAACTCAAGAAGGGGGTCTTATGGAGTTTATGAAATTCATTACTAAACATAATGCCATGGTTACCTGGGACTTTGTCATGGCATGGACTAAATAGAAGGTCACCATGTGAGTCATCACCATAAATGTCTCAGAGGAATTCATCAGTGATGCCATGGTATGTCATGTGCATGCATTAAGGAATTTAAAGACTAGTCAAAGAAGTAAGAATCCTTATAATGATTCTTCAAAATGAATGATTTCATCTAGATAGACAAGAAAGGATTCCCTCGAGCTGACTTCTTATGTTATTGGAAAGATATTTGCCTATAGATCATGAGGTACATGACTTTGTAAGGTAAGTATAGATTGATTTTTTCACACCACTTCCTATTCTTAAATCACTTCATTAGGTTTAAAATTAGTCTTTCATATTTCCTACTCAAGTCCTTAGAAAGTATTTTTCTACTCCACCAAGTTAATGATACTAATCCCATCCTCCATCAAGGTCTTATCCTTTTCCTTCATAAACATGACTAAGACCTTTTAGGTCAGAAGGTCCCCTCAAGGGATCCTCTTTTGATGAGGACTCTCAAGAGGACTCCCTAGTAATGGATCTTACTGATGGTTTTCACCTACCCCCTGAATGTTCCTCCAGAAATAGCTTATATTAGTCCCCCCTTGATGACCTACTTCTCAAACTATCATTTATCCCCAAGCCTAAACCTATTGAAATTGGGACTCCAACTTTAGCTTGGAAAGTTAAGGCCATAGTGATAGATAAATTTGAAAAGAATAAATAATTGATGGAAAATATTAACTTAAGGGTTTAATAAGTAGGGTTTGGCTTGGTAAATCTTATTCAATATTGGAATGAACTTCACTAGGTGGCTGAGGCTACTATCCAAAAAAATTTCCACTGTAGTCATCCCCCTAATCCCTAGTCATGAAATATCCCAAGATCCTTAAATCCCACCTATGCTCCCCTAGGGGGCTCCACCCTAAATATATTCCTGCACAGGTTAAAGGTAGGAAGCAACCGAGAATGATCTTCCCTAGGGAAGTGGATGAAGGCCTCAATAATTATACTCATGCGAAGGTTTCAAAAAATAAACCCATCATTCCAATGAAAGACACTACTACTATTGAAGATACTCAGGAGGGACCTTCATCCTAGATTAATTATAGTTTTATGTTTCCTATTTTCATTCTAAATACTAGTTTTTTTTATTTTGTTATCTCAGCCTTGATTGGCCTATTAAAACTATTGTAATTCACTCTCATGGTTTTAGGTACTTATAAAACTTGGATTTTACCTTATCAAATAAAAATAATAATTAAAATAAAAAAAAGGGGGTTTGGCTTATGGTTGGGTGTTAGGGAATATATTTGAGAGCTTGCCTTTCTTGTCATAATTTTAATGATGATTATTTATTCAATATTTCCCTTTAAATGTTAACATACTTCATAGCATAAGAAATAAATGATAAATTCATGGCCCAAAAGTTATGGAATATTGTAGTTGGAACTAAAAAAGATGTTATAAATAATGTTTTTTATGTACCTAAACTTAAAAGTGACTTTTTATCTTGTTCACAACTTAATAATAATAATTTTATTGTAACATTTCATAAAGATAGTTGGTCCATTAGAAAATAATTTGGATCTTTAAAGGGGTTCAAAATAATGATGTAGATATTTTCTCTCCTTCTACATATTTTCTTTCACCACATAATAAGAATGAATCTCAGTGCATGAAATATTAGGACGTACTAATTTTATATGTTTACATTATATGCCTATTATAATATTTTTATTAGATGTCTTCTATCCCTTCTCATAATGAAACTTGTGGGGGTTTCTTACATGGTATGCAACATACTAACCCTTTTCACAAGAATCAGGATGTGAATTCCTCACATCCTTTATAATTGATTCATAATGATGTTTTAAGACATATTGAAATTATATCTCTTAATGGTTCTTTGTATTATTTTATTTTTATTGATGATTACACTATAATGATTTGGTCATATTTCATTAAAAACAAATTTGATGTATTATCTAAATTCAATAAATTTAAAGCTAGTGTTGAAAATGCATATGTTTTTTCTATTAAGAGATTAAGAAAAGTATAATGGTGGTAAATATGTTAGTAAAGAGTTTGATTTTTTTTACATTAATTATTGTATTCAAATTTAATTAACAACTAATTATTACCTCAGCAAAAGGGTATTGTTAAAAGTAAAAACCACATCATTATTTAGATGTCTAGAACAATGATAATTTTATAAATGTTCCTCCTAGTTCTTATGGGTCGAAGCCATGCATACTAATGTACATATTATAAATAGAATATCTACTTAATTTTTGTATTTTTATACATCAAAATACATGTATGATCATATAGTTTCATTTTCTTTGATAAAAATATTTTGTTGTTACTTTAGAGATACTAACTATGTTGATAGTGTCTCATCTACATTATATTTATTAGTAAAATGATTTGGTTTGACTCTTGAAAAATATTTATTACAATTATAGTGTAATATATATATATATATATATATATATATATATATATATATATAAAATTAGAAATCAAATAAAATGTATACATACTTTGTTTATTTTCAATTTTTATGAATTAGTATGGAAATACATTATATGCATCACATCATATTTAATTTGACAAAATGATCATGTTTAGTTATTACATTTGGTAAAAATATCATGCTCAGTAAATTTGTATCTTTTGTGTTTTAATACTTTCATTTGATTATTGAGGTAATTTCATCATAATGTGCATATATACTCTCATTTGATTTTTTATGATAACATCCTAATATACTTCATTTGATAATAAGATATGTTATGAAATGAAAAGTGTAAATGGAGTTTGTATTATTAGTTATTCATCATTTGATTTACTAAGCATTCTATTCATACATATCTAAACTTATTTGTTTTTGTCTCATATCTATTTGAATGGATGATAGCATACTAGAATTATAAATATTTGATGTATGAGAGGTTATACCCCAATATTTTATTAAATCATATTAAACTTACAAAGTTTTGATAAGACTCAAATGATAAAATGAGTTATGCTAATAGTATATCTAATGTTTGGATAAAACTAGTATCATATTATTATTAAATTATTATATGAAAATCATATGAAAGTTGGGGGCATTTATCTTTTCAATATTGGAGACTTCCAATAATGAATTGCATATACTAATTTATGTTTTTCACTAACTTTGTAATCAAAGTAGCAAACTTGTTTGCCTAAAAAATGACTTGATTTTTTTTAATGTGATTTACCATATAAAAACATATATCATATTTATATATATATGTGTTTATTGTTATGCTAATGATATTATACTATCATGAATCTATTTGGATATGTGTTTAAGTTTTGTGTAGGTACACAACACCAACAAACTAAACATATTGAAGTTTAAGTGAATTTTATTTGAAATAAAGTCCTCAATGGTGATATTACTATGAAATTTTTTCTTATGAATGAACAAGTGGTAGATATATTCACAAAACCACTTGGTTCTATCAAGTTTGATCAATTTCATGCAATGTTGAGCCTCTCAGAGTTTCCATTCAAGTGGAGTGTGCATGACATTGCCACTTCCTATTAGCCATATATTTCTTACTATTTTTTATAATTTTTCTTAATTATAAAGCATTGTAAACTTTTTGGGAAAGTTATGTAATTATAAACTTCATGTGAAAGTTCTAATTTTGCACCTAATACAGAAAATCATACTTTGTAATGGAAATCCTTTTGTTATAAAAGGATTCAAATATTCCTAGATGATTATTCAAGATAAAATGTGAGATGTAGTATGAAGATCATGTTATCCTAAAATTAATTTCACATAGTGTATGGATTATAATTCCTTGTGTTTCAAAGGGTGATGTTTGGCATGACAAATCCTTCAATTGTGTATATAGTATAATTTTTTTTGAGCTGACTATGATATTTATTCCCACTTAGCATTAAGGGGGAGTGTTAGAACATTTAATTATAATTGGTCTTAATTGACACTTAACCTTGGTATTAATTAAATAAATAATAATGTATTATTTATTTTCATGAGGTGGAAACCTCGTGATAATAAATAATAGAGTTATAATTATTTAATTATTACCAAATTTTGATTAAATTATTTTATTAGGATGTATGGACCCATTAATTTTACAATGGTCATCTCCCTTGGTATTTCATTATAAATAGAATTTTATCCATATTCTAATACCAACTGGTGAATGTGAGATTATTAATCATATTCAATCCCTAAGAGTTTTGTGAAAGTTTATTTGATAATAAGTGAGAGGATGAATAATTGTATTGAGTACAAAGTTAAGTTTCTCAATTATTTGAATAATAATAATTGGTGGGTTTTTTACCTCTTTAAGGCATTCCCACAATAAATTCCCATTTTGTGTACATTCATATGTGTTCATTTATTACATTATGCTTTTCTAATAATTTCTCTTCTAGATCCTATGCATTGGCATTTTAATTTTACCATGGAATCAGAGCTTGAGGGAGTTTGAATAATTAGTA
>JARHVA010005171.1:370000-387500 GCA_037957365.1 Torreya grandis | reverse complement strand
ATTGATTTTAAGTTTTTTTTTATGGATGAACAAGTGGTATATATATTCAAAAAATCATTTTGTGCTACCAAGTTCTAAGAATTTTATTCAATGTTTGACCTCTCAAATTTTTTATTGAGGGAGAGTATGCATGCCAATGCCACTTCCTAAAGGTAATGCACTTCTTCTTTTTATCTATACTTATTGTCAGTTGTAAAGCATTATAAAATTCATGTGGAAGTTATGTAATTGTAAAGTTTATGTGAAAGTTTTAATTTTGTACCCAATATAGAAAAATATATTTTGTAATGGAGATCCTTATATTATAAAAGACTCTAAATATGCTTAGATGATTATTCAAGATAAAATGTGAGATGCAATCTCACGATCATACTATACTAAAATTACTTTTGAGTAGTTTATGGATTATAATTAATTTTTTTTCAAAAGGTGATGTGTGGCATGATGAAGGTTTTTAAATCTTTCAATTATGTACATAGTATAATTCTTTTTTTTAGTTAACTATGAAATTTATCTCCACTTAGAATTAAGGGGGATTGTTAGAACATTTAATTCTAAGTGGGATTAATTAACCCTTAGCCTTGGTATTAAATGAATAAGTAATAGTATAATATTTATTATGACGAAGTGGAAACCTTGTGATAATAAATAATAGAGTTATAATTATTTAATTATTATTAAATTTTAATTAAATTATTTTATCAACATGGATGGAATCATTACTTTTATAATGATCACCTCCATTGTTTTTTTAATTATAAATAGGGTTTTACCCTAATTATAAAACCAACTCATGAATTTGAGATTATTAATCATATTCAATCTCTAAGAGTTTTGTGAAAGTTTGTATGAGAAGAAGTTAGAGGTTGAAGAAATGTGTTAGGTATAGAGTTAAGATTCTCAAATATTTGAATAATAATCATTGGTAGGTTTTTTACCTATTTGAGTATTTCCCATGGTAAATTCTTGTGTTGTGTACATTGATATATATATATATATATATATATATATATACACACACACACACACACAGAGTGTGTGTGTGTATATATATATATATATATATATACACTGTGTGTGTGTTTGTGTGTGTGTCTATATATATATATATATATATATATATATATATATATATATATATATATATATATATATACACACACAACACAAGAATTTACCATGGGAAATACTCAAATAGGTAAAAAACCTACCAATGATTATTATTCAAATATTTGAGAATCTTAACTCTATACCTAACACATTTTTTATCACATTATATTTTACTATCAATTCCTCTTCTAGATCCTTTGTGTTTGATCTTTTAATTTATCATGGAATCAAAGCCTAAGGGAGTTTGAATGATTGGCAAGCCTAGTAATATATTGGAATATCCCACTTCAAGCAACCTCTATTCAAATTGGTATAGTTTTTATCATATTTTTAAATGTTCTATGGTACTGGCATGCTATTTTTTAGCATGTGTGAACTAGAAATAAGTAAAAATTATTTTTTTTCCTAGAAAAAATTAGTTCTATTAATGTCAAAAGCTTAGTTTAGCTATTTTAAGGTAGTATGGAGCTTTACATGACCTTATTTAGCCTCGTGTAGCTAGTGAAAGCATTAGAAAAATTAAAAAAATCATTTTTTTGGCATGGAATTTCAGTTTTGAAGGTTCTATCTACTTAGTTTTGGGATTGAAAGATTTGTGAAAAATTTTAAGGCTTGAGAAGGCCATTCCAATCTATGTAATTTTTATTTCTCCTCCTTGGATGCCATTTTATGGCCTAGTAGAATATTGCATCAAATTCTCAACCAAAAATTAGATTTTGAGGGTCTAACTATGCTTATCAGGCAAAAACTAAAAGGTTACCAAAGTTTCAAGTGAAATGGAGGTCCATAGACTAAGATATGATAAGTTAAAAATTTATAGGAGTGTCGTTATTCTATCTAGAGAATTATACATGTAATATTATGTTTTATATAGATGAGTGAAATATTCTAAAAATAATCTATATATTAAAAAAATATTACATTCAACATGGAAAGAGTCCCACTTTAGAGTTTGTGATCTACCAAAAATTTAAAAATAAATAAATAAATAAATAATGGTTAAAAATTACATGCACCATTTATATATATTTTTAATTAAAAGTCAAAGAAAAAAAGGTTCAAATATAGATTAGTGCATGCAAAATTTTAAGAAAGCTCTTAAATGGGTTGGTGGAATTTTTTTTATTAAAACCTTGTAATAGGGAGGTATTGTGATAAAATTTCACCTAATAACATGTATTTTATTTTATTTTAAATTTCATTTTTGGTTTGGATGTTAAGTTTTATGTGTTCAAAACACCAGTTGACATGTCGACCTTGCTTTGACATTTGACCTAATCTAAACTTAATCAAGAATAATCATGTAACTAGTCGATCTATAGGTTTTGACACATTTTAGACACATCTAAATGGTCAATTTTGTATTTTAAAACCTTATATTATTAATTTTACCAATTTTTAATAATAACATCTAGTTGGTTTTTCTAATTATGACTCTTATAACATCTAATTTAATGCAACTCTAATTCAAATTTTTATATTATTTGGCATCTAAATTATGTAAATAAATATAGTTACATGTGTGGTTCACTTTATTTTGGAAAATAGTTCAAAAACTCATTAATTTTTAAAAAAAAATTAGTGTGCTTATATTAGTATATTTTTACAACACTTGTGAGACCTTATTTTGATGCAATCTTTTACTATTTTCTTACTTTGTTTAGCATTAAATTGAACAAATATTATGAGTTTACATTTTTTTTTTTTTTTTTAAATTTCAAATAAATTTAAAATTAACACTAAAAATGATTCATTTTAAGCATTTTTTATTGTCATTCTTAAACACAAGCTATGGCTTCACTTAATTTTGTTTTAGATAAATCACATATACTTAATGAAAATAACTATAATATTTATAAAATATACATTAAAGAATAATTCATGGCCTAAAATTTATGTAATATTATTGTTAGGACTAAAAAAATGTTATAAATGATGTTTTCTATGTATCTAAGCTAAAAAAAACTTGTTATCTTGTTGTCAACCTACTAATGATAATTTCATTGTAACATTGCTTAAAGATAGTTGGTCTATTATAAATAAATTTGGATCATTTAAGGAGTTCAAAATAATGTTTTATATATTTTATTTAATTACATAATAAGAATGAATCTCAATTATGTCATGAAAGATTAAGACATTTTAATTTTGGAAGATTACATGATATGCCTGCTCATAATATTGTTGTTAGACTTACTTATATCCCCTCTCATCATAAAACTTATGAAGGTTTCTTACATGGTAAGCAACATACCAACCCTTTTCACAATAATCATGATGTGAATTCCTCATATTCTTTAGAATTGATTCATAATGATGTTGTAAGACCTATTAAAATTGTATCTCTTGATGGTTATTTATATTATGTTAGATTTTTTGATGATAATACTAGAATGATTTGGTCATATTTCATTAAAAATAAATTTGTTGTATTGTCTAAATTCAAAGAATTTAAATATAGTGTTAAAAATGCATATGATTTTTTTATTAAGAGATTAATAATTGATAGTGGTGGTGAATATGTTAGTAAAGTGTTTTATTCTTTTTAAATTAATTATGGTATTTAAATGGAATTAATAACTCTCTATTATGTTTAGCAAAATGGTATTGTTTAAAGGAAAAACCACACCATCATTGAGATGTCTAGAATAGTGTCACATTCTAAAAATGTTCCTTCTAGTTCTTATGGGCTAAATTCATGAATACTATTGTGCATATTATGAATACAATCCCTATTTAATTTTTGCTATTTTCTACATCTAAAATACATATATGCTCATATCATTTCATTTATTTTGATTTTTTTTTTAAAATACTTTAGAGATACTAACTATATTGATAGTGTCTCATCTACATTGCATTTGTTAGTAAAATGATTTAGTTTGACTCTTGAAAAATATTTATTACAATTATATTATAATAGATATATTTGTCTTAGATGAGAAAGCATAGAAAATATATTGATATTATTTTTATTTTCAATTTTTATGATTTATCATGGAAATACATTATATGCATCACATCATGCTTAATTTGATAATATTATTATGTTTAGTTATTACATTTGGTAAAAAGATCATGGTTAGTAAGTTTGCATCTTTTGTGTTTTGATGCTTTGATTTTATTATTGAGGCAATTTCATGCTAATATTTTTAGGTACTCTCATTTAGTTATTTTTATCATTTGATTGTTTATTATAACATCCTTATATGTTTCTTTGATAATAAGATATGTTATGAAATGCAAAGTGTAAATGGAGTTTGTATTATTGTCTCTTCATCATTTACTTTAATGATCATTCTATTCTTACATTTCTGAACTTATTTGTTTTATTTTTATATCTATTTGATTGGATGATTGCAAATCATGTTAAAATTATCCATATTTTATGTATGAGAGGCTATAACTCAATATTTTATTGAATCATATTAAACTTTCAAAGTTTTGATAAGACTGAAATGATAAAATGAGTTATGCTAATAGGATATCTAATGTTTGGGTAAAATTAGTATTATATTATTATTAAATTATTTTATGCACATCCCATGACAGTTGGGGATGTTCATGTTATTAATATAACAGATGCCCAATAATGAACTACATACAATAATTTATGTTTTTTCACTAACTTTGTAATCAAAGTAGTGAATTTATTTGCTTAAAAAATGACTTGATTTTTTTAAATGTGTTTCACAATAGAAAAACATATGTCATATTTTTATTAATATGGTTATTTTGATGCTAACCATACTATTCTATCATGAATCTATTTAGATATGTGTTTAATTTTTGTGTAGGTGTGAAACACCAATGAACTATACATATTAAATTTTCTTCTTCTTCTCTATACTTATTCTCAATTATAAATCATTACAAAATTCATGTAGATTTTGTGTAATTATAAATTTTATGTGGAATTTTTAATTTTGTACCTAATATAGAAAAACATACTTTGTAATGGAGATCCTTTTATTATAAAAGTCTCCCAATATTCTTAGATGATTATTCAAGAGAAAATATCATGCCAATCATGCCATCCTAAACATATTTTTGAGTAGTTTATATATTATAATTTTTTTTGTTTTAAAAAGTGGTGTTTGGAATGAGAAGGGTTTTAAATCCTTCAATTATGTACACAATATAATTTTTTTTTGATGTGACTATGACATTTATTCCCACATAGAATTAATGGAGAATGTTAAAATATTTAATTATAAATGAGATTAATTGACCCTTAGACTTGGTATTAAATAAATAAATAATAATATATTATTTATTAAAATGAGGTGTAAATCTCATGATAATAAATAATAGAGTTATAATTATTTAATTATTGCCAAAATTTAATTAAATTATTTTATTGAGAAAAATAGACCCGTTACTTTTATAATGGTCACCTCCCTTATTTTTTCATTATAAATATGGTTTTGCCCCTATTGTGAAGCCAACCCATGAATATGAGATTATTAATCATATTAAATCTCTAAAAATTTTGTGAAAGTTTATTTAAGAAGTGAGAGGTTGAAGAATTGTATTGGGTGCAAAGTTAAGTTTTTCAATTATTTGAATAATCATCATTGGTGGGTTTTTTTTTACCTCTTTCACGTTTTTTCATGATAAATTATTATGTTGTGTACAATTATTTGTGTTCATTTATTACATTTTTATTTTCTATCAATTCCTCTTATAGATCATATACATTGGCTTTTCTATTTTATCACCAAAATGAATTTTTGATTATATTCTTTACTAGAAGTGAGGGTTTGAACCTCAATTAAATCTAGAGTGAAGGAGATAAAGTGGTAGGATAAAAATTGAATTTAAACTTTGTATTTTATCCTCAAAATTCATAGGTATGATCATTTCTAAATATTACAATCTCCTCTCTTATCAATAAAATTGAAGATAATTAAAATGAGTTTGTGTATGCTAAATGCATAGATTTATTGGCTTATATTTTTATCTTATAATATGAGTGGGGTTATCATTGATTAATTTATGGTTTCTTTCATATTTTAAGGGTACACCACTCACTATTGATTTTAATTCTTAGATGGCCAATATTAAACCTATAATTAGTTACATGAAATATGGGTGTTATGATTTTTAGATACTTAATGAAATTAAATATGTTTGGTTAGGAATTAAATTTACAAGTTAATTGATTCAAGTTCAAATCACATAAATGGGAAATGGTATTCTGTATGCCAAACTTTATAAAGACCTCCACTTTGGATATGGAACAATAAACAAAAAATAATGTAAGTGGCTTACCAATAACCTTGGTTTGGTGGAATTTTTTGTGTTTACATTTACAAGGTAATTAAACATAGTTCAAGAATGAAACTAAAATAAATAATTTTTTCTTGAACATTTATAAGTAATTCTATAATAGGCTAGAAAGAGTCAGAATATAGTTGAAGAAAAAATAAATTAAACTAAATGTTTTTTTCCATTCACAAGACCCAAAAATTTATAGGACCACTTAGTATTATTGTTTTCTCATCTTCTTGAGGATTTGTAACTTGATAAATTTTATTACTTCTCCTATTCAATTAAGTTAAGACCCAACCATTTTAATTATACTGGGTAACTTATGTAAATAAATTATCATCCTAAGGATTACTAGGGTTTTCCTAACTAATGCACTTGAAATATAATACTTATAAGTTGTTGACAAGTCAAAATTTCCTTTAGATACTAATATAGTTTTTTTATAACTTGTTATTGATGTGAATTTAATTAATACTGCCTTCAAATTATGTGTGCCATTACTAACTGTTGTTAACATTAATTCTAGTCAAAAAGTTATTTAACTTCTTGTATATATTATAACATGAAAATAAAATATTCTGTGGAAAGGTATTTTTTTTTAATAATAAACCTTGAATCTTAGAGAAAATGAGTTTCATGTTAATACTTAAAACTAATTGAAAATTGAAACATTTAAACAACCAAATAATTAAGCAATTATATTTTTTAGTATTCTACCACTCCTTACTTAGCTTGGGATATTGGAATATTATTCAAACAAGTATTCTAATTGTAATGTGAATTACTAAATAAACATTATTTTAATTTTAATTAGGCCAACAAAAATGACTAGGAATTTGAATAAAATAAACACCCATTATTGAGTTACTAAGTATGGGAGATGAACTAATTTTAAAATGGATTAGAATTATCTTATCAATGATTAAATAATTGTATTACCAACATTTGAAACTAAAGTAAGCTATGTTTTGAAATCATAATCACTAGTTAATTATTATTTTTAAATCTCACAAGAGTTTATTTGGAACTAACATAATATAAATATCAAAAAACAATATTTATCAAAACTAAGAGTTAGTTAAAACACATTTTTAATGACTTGAAATTTTTAGTCCATTTATAAAAAAAATTATTTATTAAAATTGCATGGATCATAAAACTAGTTTTTAGGTAGTTTTTGAATGTTGTTTCCACCTGTAAAAGTCACCCAAGAATGTCAGGTTGTTTTCCATCCTAATCTCATGAAAAAAAATCTAATTATGAAACCGTATTTTTCCTATCTTAGAAAATGTATTATATTCATCAAAATTATTTATAAGTTTTTTTATAATTTAGTTTATTGGTGGATTTATATGCATGTTATCAACCTAAAAATTGTGTGAAAAATGTTGGTTAAAATTGTTGTCACTTTGGTGACTGATTTAGTGTGTATTTACATGAATATAAATGATTGGTGATTAGTATGCACTTTTTTTTTTAATAAGGTTAAAGGTGGGTTTTTTTAAACTAGAGACCCCAATCCCTACAAGAAGATCCAATACAAAAGAATTCTAGAGGACTCACCAATCCCAAAATTTTAGCCAAAATAAGCTAAGCTAAAAAAAATCAACAACCCAAATACAGCCTAAATACAACAAAAATATCTCCAAAAAGTAAGATATAATAAAAAATAGATTGTAAACATTCTAACCATTTTCAATCCTTGCCACATCTTCCCAACAACTTTTCATATGTTTCAAATTAGAATCTATCTAAAAAATCATCTTTTCATTATCAATGTCTTTGAAACATTCACTACATTGGATATGCTTACCCTTAAAAGTGCTCTTCAAATCTGACAAACCTTCTATATGAGACTTTAAATTTTATAGATTTTGAATGCCTTCATGCATAGCTATTTTGATAAAACTGACCAAGTAACTAATGTTTTTATTTAGCTTATCATTCTCAAATTCCAAATCCCTCTTTATAGTATGCATTTTTATGTACTCTTTCTAACTTAATAACTTCTATTGAATTGATAGTTTTAAATATTGGTCACAAATGTATTTTATTTTGATAGGGTATTAGTTACAATCTATTAGTATTATGAAGGATAAATGCTTATCATATATTTTGAGTGTTTCATTTTAATATAAATAATATTACTTAGTTTATAGTAAGGAGTATTATCAAAGCCTAGATTAACTTGTAATGGAGTATCTTCATAAATCTAGTGACTTCTAATTGAGTATGTGTCAGTTAGTGTTCATAATGTTACCCACAATAATAAATTTAAAATTGATAATTAAGAGGTTGAGTGGTGAAGTCTTGTTACCTATATAATATAAATAACACTCATTTTGTAATGGGTGAACTACATCCAACCCTGATTCTAATTATGAAGGTGTCCATAAGCATATATGTAGGTAGCTTGGTAAATAAGCATAGGCACTAGTAATTATATTTTATATCACTTTCCTATCACATTAAGTGTACTTCTCTACCTAGTTGACATAATTAAATGTAGTTATAATCACTATGTGGAATTTAATAATACAATTATATGTTAACATAAATATGATATAATATTTATTTAATTTTGGGAAACATAGAAATAACCTTTGAAAAATAGTTTCATTAGAAGAAACAATCTTGAGAGGTAGATTCAATAGTATTAATGTGATATAAGTTGTTATATATTCATAAATAACTTATGAATAAGAAATATTTCATTTATTGTAAATCCTAACAATACTAGTTTATTATATTGTGATATGGTAGTGTTTTGAGATAAAA
Source organism: Torreya grandis (assembly GCA_037957365.1). Classification (NCBI taxonomy): domain Eukaryota; kingdom Viridiplantae; phylum Streptophyta; class Pinopsida; order Cupressales; family Taxaceae; genus Torreya; species Torreya grandis. Next base: position 378,338 of record JARHVA010005171.1, on the reverse strand, counting down.
ATGACTTATAATGGTAGAGTGGTGAAATGACCCCAATTTTTTTTTGAGTGTATCTTCATTAAGAGTAAAATAAGATTTTTGAATATAGTTCACTATGTGCACTTTGGGTTTTTATAATGCACCCAGGACCCATAACCATAGTTACACATGTATAATTCCCTTAATTAGGGTTATTACCCTTAAAGGATTCTATGAGAAAGATTATTACTCTAATAAATACATGTAGTTCAAGGTGTATAGTCATAACATACATTACTCTAATCCTTAAACTAAATATGAGTAGACATCATCCCAATAGGACCATCTAGATTTCCTTACCCTATATAAGAGACTCACACCTATGTAGAATAGGTTATTGATTTATGTACAATAATTCTTGCCTCATTCAAGATAATTAGAAAAACTAATTGCATATAGATTATTAAACTATGTGAATGCTATTAAAGGTGAAGATAATGATGATAAAGGTTCTAAAAATTTTCTTCATACACTATCCCAATATTCAAAAAATTAGAACATGCAATATTGCATTTGAAAGCCAAGACTCATAATGAAAAATAATCATTACACCAACAAATTTAGGTTTTAACATAATTAGAATAGTCAAGAAAGGGCATGTTTACATAAATTTATAATAATATATAAGATTTCAAGATCATGCTATAGGAAGATCAGATAATTGTTGAAGGATATTTCTCTTTTAACTAACAAAATATAGTCATAATAAAAATTGATTTGCCTTCTCAATACTTAATAAAAAATACTTTAGATATGCATTTTTAAGGATAAACAAAGGAAAATAAAACCTATAAATAATTTTTGATAAAATTTTAGGAGTTGTGAGCAATAATTACATCAATTTTGGGTTTATGTAATAAAATACAGCATACCCTTTTTTATTACAAGTTGCTACAACAATAATATATAGGAAAAATAATTTTAAACATGCTACAAAAAATCATTTAATTATTGAATCTAAGTAATAATAGTGTCAAACACATCATGCATATCCATAATGAAATACCATCCACCAATTAATTTGAACACCACCCCAACCCATCTTATGATCCCCCCAATCAGTGGCCCTCACCACCCCAACCATTAGTTGGGTGGTGGAGTTAGGCATTCGTGCTTTGGGTGAAGGTGTGAACAAGATATACATACATACATACATATATATAATTTTAAACATTCTACAAAAAATCATTTAATAATTGAATCTAAGTAATAATAGTGCCAAACACATCATGCATATCCATAATGAAATACCATCCACTAATTAATTTGAACACCATCCCAACCCATCTTATGATCCCCCCAATCGGTGGCCCTCACCACCCCAACCATTAGTTGGGTGGTGGAGTTAGGCATTCGTGCTTTGGGTGAAGGTGTGAACAAGATACATACATACATACATATACATATACATATACATATACATATACATACATACATACATATATATACATATATATATATATATATATATATATATATATATATATATCATTGATCAATTTTTATATATTTTCAAACATTATCAAACATAATAACCTCAACATTGTATACCAATAAATCCAACAACACTACAATAAAACTCTACAATTGCTCTTAAAAAAATGGGCTTGTCAAATCTATCAAGCACCCAATCATAAAATATAAAATCTAGATTTGTATTTTTTTTCAAGAGATTGAAAGTAATTCTCCCAACATATTTTAACCCAAGCAATAACACGCAAGAGGTAAAATAAGGTCAATAATACATTTTTTCCAATATTTAAAAATATACCCAAAACTAGATAAAATAAACCAAAATAAAAACATATAGCTTGACTTTCATGCCACATTTTTACATATTATCAAGAAAACTAGTAGAGTCAAATATAAATAGAAATAATGAAAACCCATTGGCTATAAAATATATACAACAAAAATAAACACCCACACAACCATAACATAATCATAACACAATAAATAAAACCCCAACATACCATTTTTAAAGCAATACTTCCTGCCATGTAAGAAATGAGTAACTAAGGTTTTAATACCCTACCCTCCAAGATGTTTAAAATATATATATATTTTTTTAAACCTCGTATACCAAATAAAAATTTTAATCTACAATTAGGTATGAAACCCTAATATTAAATTGATTTTAATCCAAAACAAAATAGTTTTGTAAGAATTTAACTGGTTATGGAGGCTTACAAGTTCATGAGGAAGTCCCATGACTTCCACTTGAACCAGTATAAAGAATAGATCCAACCCTATGAAATAAAAATACCACTTGAAGACAACTCTAGCAATAAAAAAACCACTTACTTGGTACAAATCTGTCCTAATAAAAAGACCAGCTCTTGCCCAGGTTTTTATCCTTCTCTTCCTCTTTTTTCCCATAGTTTGCCCTCTTTCTTTTTTCTTTACCCAGGCATAAATTTCCCAAAGCCATTAAATAAAGCTTGTTGGGATGAATTTGAAGCCACCATTACTTTCCATGGTTTCCATTTCTTTCTAGGATTTTTGCCCAAAAAATCAACGCATCAAAAATACATTTTTCCTAAGAAAATAATCAATCGCCCTTTTTATTTTTTTCCTTTTTGGGTCAAGAGTCAACCCCTAGGGTTATAATTTTCCCTAGGCATTTAAATTTTTATTTTTTTGCTTTTTTAATCTATTTATTCAAAAATAGATATTCTTTATTTTATTTTATTTTTACTTTAACTATAAAGCTTGACCAAAGTCCACAACTCTCTTTATAGCCATCATGGTCTAATTAGAATTTATTTAAGCATGGGTTACTTCTTATCCATGGGGTTATTAAATTAAGAGCATATGGAGTCTTGATCCATTATAATGTGTGTAATTGACCCACTCGAGGCCTCTTGGTAATAAAACCAAGACAAAAAGACTTTGATTAAATAATTTTAATCACATTAAGATCCATTGCGGGCAATGAGTTAGTAGGCTTGATATGATATTAAAGTATGGAGCCCCTTAGTGTCCAAACTAAAGAAATTAACAACTGAGAAAAAAAAACACATCACTAGGCCAACACATAAAGGACATCAATAAAAATAAATAAAAATAAAAACTAAATATGGACACATACATATTCAAGTGAAATAAAAAGATGAAATATTAATCAAGATTAAATAAATAAAATAAGACAAAAAGAGAAACATTATGCAAGCTACAACTTATCAAGGACTAGATGACTCATTACCATTATATATATATATATATATAATCTAGTGTTGTTGTTACCCAACTAGTCACTACCTCCACCATTATTATCCCAACTATAGAAATTCACCGCCAACCTAGCTCATATATCTTTGAGCCCTACAACTATCAAAACATGGCATATAATATCTACTCTACATAAAATATATACATACATACATATAAATATAAATTGAATAATCATCATAATATAAGACTACATTGATGGAATCATTAATATGCAAGATCAAAGTATGTTATTGTAGAATCAAAGTATGTTATTGAAAAATAGCATCAAAATACATTACTATAGAATAGAATCAAAATACATTGATGTAGGATAGCATCAAAATACATTGTTGTAGGATCAAACTATGTTGTTATAAGATAACATCAAAATATATTAATTTAAGATCAAAATATGTTGCTACAGGATAACATTAAAATATGTTATTATAGGATCAAAATATGTTGCTACAAGATCAAAATAGGTTGTTATAAGATACCATCAATCAACATCTATATGTAAACATCATATGATTAGTACTTAAAAATATACTAACACATCTAATAATGTTTATAAAAATAGAGTCAAATAGTAGATTATGGCATCCTCCTCCCCTTAATGAGGAACCATCCCAATGATAAATCAAAACAACCATATATAGTGTTGATTTAATAGATGCATATATTCCCATGTAGTACTTCTTTCATTCAATATATCTCATTATACTAGGACTTGTTGAATATCTCTATTCTTTAGTTTAATGCTATGATGGCCTGGGATTTTCACTAAATTTAGCTACATATTTTCCTCTTCCATAACCTACAAACTTTTCCAATCCAACACATAAGATGGATCAGGTACATATTTTATTAATAATATAATGTTAAATACATCATGGATTCTAGATAGAGAAGGTGGTAAATCTAGTTGATCAGTAATAGGGCTGATCTTATCCACAATGTCAAATGGTCCAACAAAATATGGAGCCAACTTGGAGATTTTTTACAAACTTAGTCAAACTTTTCAGTGGTCTTACTCATAGAAATACCTTGTCACTAATATAAAACTCACGCGGTGTCCTCTTTTGATATGCATAGGTCTTTTGCTTATCAGAAGCAACTTTCAAATTTTGGCATATTATAACCATATGCTTATCATATTCTTGTAAGATTTTAGGTCCAATAATGACCCTATTATCCAAACCATACCAACCAAGTGGTGTTCAACATTTCCATCCATAAAATGCTTCAAAAGGATCCATTTTTATAACTAAATGGTATGAGTTGTTGTAGGCAAACTCAACCAAACGGAGGTAGTCCTCTCACTTTGACTGTTGGTCCATAACATATATACATATCATGTCTTCAACTACTAGATTTAATTGATTAATTTGACCATCTATTTTGGGATGATATGATGAAATAAAATTTAGTTGGGTGCCAAAATTTGTAGTCAAGTTTCACCAAAACCTTAAAGTGAATAATTTATCTCAATCTAAAATAATTAATTTTGGTACACCATGCAGTCATACCACCTCTTTGATGAACCTCTCTACAAATATAGAAGCATCATTATTAAGTTGCCTGATATGAAATAGAAAACTTTGGTTACTATATCAATCACCAATAAAATGGTTTCATGCCTACTAAGGTATTTAGGAATGCCTATAATAAATTCTAGTGACACTTTTGCCCATTGATCCTTAGGTATATTATGCAGGTATAACAAACCTCCTAGGTGGCATTGTTCAGCCTTTACACACTGACACTCTAAGTATTTTCCCATAAAATTAGCAACATCTAGCCTTAACCCAAGTCAAAAATAGTGCCTCTTTATCTCATGTGTGATCTTTATGACACTTAGATGTAAAAAATGGGGTGTTGTATGTACTTCATTTAATACAACATTACACAAATTTACTATTTTAGGTATAAAAATTTAATCTTTATATCTTATAAGGCTATATAATTCAACATAAAAATCAATATATGCCTTTTCTATAGGATTAATATCCAATTCTTTACTTATTTTAATAAAATATTCATCCTCTTGCTACTATTTTAATACAACATTTCTAAAATTTCCTTGCAATACTGATAGGGAAACAAGGTAGATACCCCTACTAAGTGCATCAACCACTCTATTTTCCTTGCCTTTCACATATGATATATCCATGTTAAAATTACTACTAAATTATAGCTACTTTAATTAGCATGCCTTCAAATCATCTTGTGAAAATAGATGTTGTAAACTATGACGATCTAATTTCACCTTAAATGGTTTGCCTAGTAAGAATTTTTTCCATTGTTTAAGTGCATGTACTATGGTAAGAAGTTCTAAGTCATGCATAAGATATTTATTTTTAGCTTCCTTCAAATTTTGTGACTCATAAGATACTCCCTTCCCATATTGGTTTAATATTCCACCAAAACCTTCTTTAGAGGCATCAACCCATACTTCAAAGTTGCTATTAGGGTCAAGTATGATCAAAATAGGTGGTGTAGTCAACAACTCTTTAAGCTTGTTAAAGGCTTCTTCACATTGAGATGCCCACACAAATTTCTTACCTTTTTGTTGTAGGGATGTCATGGGGTTGGATATATAGGAAAAAATTTCAACAAATCATTGATAGTACCTAGCCAAGCCCATAAAACTACACACTTTATACACATTAAAAAGAGCAGGTCACTCTCAAATAGCTTTAATTTTGGTTGGGTCCACTAAAATACCTTCCTTAGAGATTACATGCCCTAAATAATGAATTTTAGATTGATGTAAGGAATATTTAGACAAATTTCCATATAGTTTGTGTTGTCTCAACTTTTGTAGCACCAACCTTAAGTGTTGATCATTCTCATCTACATTCTTGGAATAGATAAGAATGTCATCAAAGAACACTAGAATAATTTTATCTAATAAATCTATGAACATGTTTTTTATTAGATTTATGAACATAGATGGTATGTTTTTTAGGTCACAAATTAAAATATTAAACTCATAATGACCATACCTAGTTTGGAAGGTAGTTTTGTGAATGTCTTCCTCTTTGATTTTTAGTTGATAATACCCATCTTTTAGATCAATTTTTGAAAATACCATTGCACTTTTCATTTTATCAAATAAATCATTAATATGGGGTATCAGATACTAATTTTTTATCATTACTTTTTTTATCATTCAATAATCAATGCACAACCTTAAGGCACCATCTTTCTTCCTTGCAAATACTATCGATGTAATCCAAGGTGGCATAATAGGTCTGATACTTTCATTATCCAAAAGTTCTTTTACTTAGACCTTTAATTCTTTTAAATATACCACATTCATCATATTAGGAGCTTTTGATGTAGGTAAAGTCTCTAGAATAAGGTCAACGGATAAGTCAAACTCACATTTAGGGGGTAAGCTAGGCAAATTTTTACGAAAAACATTGATAAATTCTCTTATAATAGGAAAATCTTGGTATATTTTCTCTTTTTCAAGAGTAATTTTCTACAACTAGACTACATAAATCTTGTATCCTTTTCTTATAACCCTCTTCAATTCCAAGGGTGAAATTAACTTTCTTGGTTTAGATCCTTATAGGTCTTGAATTTCCATGAGTTTTCCATGCTCATCAATGCATTACATTCTTGTTCTAGAACAATCAAGGGTTACATGGTGTTATTGCAACTAATCCATTCCTAATATCACATCATAAGACCCTAAAGGGGAAAAAATAGGTTTAACTTGGTTATAAAAACACCAAGATAAAGTTTAGTTTACTCTAAACACTTTTAGATAGGTACCTTTTTATCGGTACAAAACTCAACTTCACAACCTTATCTTAAATCAATAGGTTTCTGCTTGTATTAATTTGTTACAATAGGTGGAATAAAGTAATCTATTGCACCAAAATCAATTAAAGTAGTCAAAGGGTGTCTAGATAAAATACATATTATCTCAATAAGGGTAGCTTAAAAATTAGACTTATGATTTTCCACTATTATATACACCTAATGCGTAGCTAGCTATCCAAATTTTAGTTTTGGGTAGTCCTTGTGGTATTTATTATCATCTCACTCCCAACACATTAATTTTCATTATGGGGCTACAATAATAGTATTATCCCATGTGGCTAGCTCATGTTGGCTATTTTGGTCTTGTTCCTTCTTGAAAGACCCTGATTTTGTAGTGTCTATGGTTTAAAAAAATTATTATGCCTTTGAAACTAGTTGTAACCTTTATTGTTCCCTTAGAACTATTGGTTGTGATCTGATCTTTAAAAAAATTTAGCTATAAGAGATAGGTTTTTTCTTTTAGATTGCTACTTGTTAATCTTAAATTCTTATTTCACTTTTTAACAAGATTTTTCTTTTTATTCTACCCTATGGGTAGATTCTATAGTAGCTACCAACATCTTAGGATTGGTCATATTGATTTCATGCATCAATACTTCTCACAACCCTAATTTAAATTTTGTCACTTTTGTCTCTTCATCATGCATGTACTTAACATGATGCAGTAAGTTTAAGAACTTATTTTCATATTTTGAAATAGTCATAGTTTCCTATTTCAATAGATCAAAATCTATTATTTTTTTTATTTTTATAATTTGTATTTAAATATCTCTTCCAAAACTCATTTTTAAAAGTGGACCAAGTAAGGGTTATAGGCTAGTACCCTTCCAAATCACATAGGTGATTCCACCATAGTGAAACAAGACCATTCAAATAATAAACTACAACTTTGACCTTCACATTTGAAGACATGTTATGGAAGTTAAAATATTTTTGCATCTTTACAAGCCATGCATCACCCTCATCTCTAGATTATTCACCCATGAATATAGGTGGTGGAATATTTTGGAGCTCATTTATGATAATATCTACCACTCTCAATAGTACTTCTTGGAGTATTTGATCCTTAACAAATTTTATTTTAAGATGGGGATGTTCTTTAGGAGGATTACCTTTACCATTTCTCAGCCTGAGTTCTTGATTATCTATCTTACCTTGAATGGAATTTAGCATTGTTAAAATCCCATTTAATAATTATGCATGTTTATCAAAAGGGTTTTCACCAATTGCATTCAAATTTGGTACCTCTAGGGGATTTTTAACATTGTGT